>JAXGGA010009475.1:0-42500 GCA_038373865.1 Uloborus plumipes
TAAATAATTGAAGAGAAAATAATTCGCTTTAAAATGATACGTAAACTGGCTTAATTGAATGAAAAATGAGGAAGTTATAGAGCTTTTTCAAAATGCATACCAAAAATAAAAAAGCAAAAATTCTGAAAAAATCAAAATTTCAAAAAATTCTACAACCCTAAATTTTTATTCAAAAAATCTAAAAAAATTAATTTGAGTTTATCTCATAGGTATCTATCCGTAAAAAAATATTGAACAAAATCCGAGACATGACGGCACGGCCGACTATTTAAATTAGGTGATTTGACGTGGAATGAGCCAGGGATATTAAAAGGGAATATGTTCCACTTTATTTTGTGAAAGCGATGAGTACTTACACAGTTATGTTAGAATAGTAAATAAATTAGTGGAATGGTAAATAAAAAAATAAGTAAATAAATAAAAATGAGCAAAAATAAAATAATTGTAAAATGATTGACAAAAATAAATAATGTAAAATATAAATAAATTACAGATACTTAATTGCGAGTATAGCTTTCAAGTTCATGTTCGACTGCAAAAACAACATTAAAAACCACGTAGCAAAATGAGGAGAAAAGTGTTATCATACTGTGGCGAAATGGAACCGGTGAGTGATGCACGGAGCGGTCGCTTTGCGGCGGAAAACATTTTTCGCTTGGGTCAGTGAATGGGTTAAAAGTTAAATTGAAAGACGCCAATATTCTCAATCTGAAAAAGCCTCTTAAAAAAACAAAACACAAAAAAGATGTTTAGTATAGCTCGGAAAGATTATTTTTCTCTTCATTTATTATGATTTTGTTT
This sequence comes from Uloborus plumipes, assembly GCA_038373865.1. NCBI lineage: Eukaryota > Metazoa > Arthropoda > Arachnida > Araneae > Uloboridae > Uloborus > Uloborus plumipes. Next base: position 802 of record JAXGGA010009475.1, read on the forward strand.
CTACTAGTAGCACAGTGTAAAACAGTCCGCTCTTATTAATTTGCTTCAATTTTAAACTCATAAAGTTTTGCCACAGCAATTGGAAAGAAAAAAATGAACTAAGTAAGCAATGAACTAACTTAAAAGAACTAAGTAAGCAAAAAAAAAAAAAAATCGCTGGTGTGATAAACTAATTTAATCAGAATAATTACATATTCTGTCGGTATAAAAAATCTTTATTAGAACAAAGATATGTAATCGGTAGCTATAGGTCAAGTAAATTTAAAGCTACATGCGCTTCTCTATATTACCTAAGTTGCTGTTGCATTCAATTAAAAAAGAATATAGGAGTTAACTTAAGCTATTGTTCTATAAAAGGTAATGTAATGTGCTACAATTGTAGCTCTTTGAACAGTTTTTAACATAGTATTTCCATTTGATCTGTTTTTCTTAAAAGCAGAAAATAGATGCAGAAAAGAGAACAACATTGTATGTGAAGACATAAAGCAAAGGATTACTGGAACAATGTTAAACAATGCACTATATAGCGATTCGAGCCGGAGGCGCAAGGACTAAGCGTTGACCTCTAATACCCGATGTCGAAGGTTCTAACGCCGAAAGTAGGTTTTCATGAAGCATGGAAATCAGCAGTATCCCGGTGGTACGATTACGTGGCACATTAAAAGTAGCTTACGTTTCAATTTTGATTGGATAATTCAAAATTTTTTTTCAATGCGACAGTATAAAACTATTTTTCTGAAAAAAAAAAAAAAAAAAAAGAAAGAAAAAAAAAAAAAAAAAAACCGGTTCATATACATAAAATCCAAGCTTTTTCCCTCAATTTACGAGTTGAATCGTGCCATTTGTACGGTATGCTGAAGTTACTTACGCAACCAGTTTTATTAGGACTTTAAGCTCCATTAAAATGGCACCTACCTTCGGATCTATTATTGTCTATTCCAGAGTGATGAGTCCAAATTAGGACGAAATGGAAGTCTCTGGATAACATATCTGCGTTGTTGGTGTATTACACGTGGTTCTGTCTCAGCCTTGGCTTATTGGCGATAACTTACTTAATAAATAATAGCTGGCAATAAATTATTACTAAAAAAAGTAACTGAATGAATGAAGCATTAAATGAATGTTTAAAAATATAATACACTGAGTAGTAAACTGTAAGAAAAAATAAATATTGGGTAAAATAAATAAATTTGATCGATAATGTTAACTCGGGAGGACGCGCGGGGTCATTTTATGACCCCAAAGCAATTTTCTAACTCCAATTCCAGGAAAACTATGCACCAGTTCACTCCTTTCTTCTCAGTAGCTGAGTTTCTACCCCCCATTCATCTTTTGTTACTAATTCGGAGGTACTTCTGGCATTTGCATTTAGCCAAGACACGTTTGGTCAGTTACTGGGGTCCTTCTATGACCCCGCGCGTTCCGTTTGCTAGACAGATCAACTATTTCGCCTGCCTGATACGGTAGTTTGTCACTTTTTTTTTCAATTAAAAGAATTTCGTACTTTGAAACAACCATATAGAAAGTATTCTTTATGCTGATTAGTAAATACATTTCTTAAATCCTTTTTGGAGGGAAAAATGATACCGAAATAATACTTATTTAGTAATTGAGCAAATAAAATGAAAGGGGCACTTATTCAATTAAATTATCATCTCCCTTTCATTCAACCAGTGTAAAAAGTACTTAAATTATGATAACTGCAATCAAAGTAATATTTTTTTTATCTTCCTACATGCAGTATAAAAATACAGGAGGAGACAAAATGAAATCAAGTAAATAAATTATTTTCGATTAAAGGTTGAAACATTTTAAATATAAATCTATCAGTTTTCTTTAAAAACATCAATTCTAGAATGATAGTTGTTATAAATATTGTAAATTATATAAAATGTAATAACCCGCAAAATTTATATGAGCTTTGTGTAAAAAATATAGGTTCCATACCGAATAACATAAACCGGTTCCATAAACCGAATTGCGGAAGAAAGTTTGCGTAGCACATTTTTGTCTAAACGATAGGTTTCAATGTCTATAATTGTACTGCAATATGGTTTTAAGAAAGAAATATTAAAAAATAAAAGTTTTCAACTGCGTAGGAAGGGATCTTGGGTTCATTCATAGGTTTGGGGTCATTTTATGACCCCGCGCGTCCCAACGTTTGCCTCGGAGACGCGCGTTCTCCCGGGTTAATGAATGAAAAAAGAAGAACAACTGAATGAATAAAGAAGTGAGAGAGTGAATACATGATTAAATGAATGAATAAAAGAAAGGTAAATGGGGGAATAGTGAAGAATATACTTGCATTAATTAAAAAAATTAATACGTCAATGCATGATTAAAGTAGTGAACGAATGATTTAATTTAGGACGTTTAGCGAAAATAACTGAATAATTGATTGACAAAATAAGCGATTGATTTACTTAATCAAGGAAGTAATAAATAAATGATTTATCGAAAGCTAGATTGACTAATTGTATAAATGATTGGTTGGATCACTCAATAAATGACTGATTCTTTAGTTAGTTGATTGATAGGCTAACATTACTAATTGATGAATTGAACAATTAAACAAATGAATTATTAGGTTAAGTAATTGAAAACTCACTATCAATTGACTCCTTCAGTCAGTCGATTAATTAATTTGTTAATTAAAGATTCATTTTTTACTAACTATTTTATTTATGTTTTTCATTCATTCACTCAGTTACTTTATTTTTGCATTCAATCATGTATTCATTTAACAATAAATTAATCTGAGTTAAATTCAAATGAATTTGCAGTACAACTACTTTCATTAGATTAAGATACTTTCGTTGTAATTAGTATTATTTTTGTGCCGTTTTAAACCGCTTAGGCCTTTATTTATACTTCTTTCTAAAACTTAAAATTTAAAATGCGCTAAACATTTACAAATTCGATATTTGAATTTTTTTCCAAATTTATTTCTTTCCGGAAAAATGTTCAGCATCAAATAAAATTTATTGTGAAATGAAAGCATAAGAACTTGAATTTCACTTTTTAAGTGCTATTTTAGGAACGTAATATGTTTTTACCCCGAGGTAACTTTTAAGTTTTAATCCTTTCTTTGTTTGTTTTTAAGTCAAAACAGAATAATTTTACCTTTATTTCTAATGATTGAAATCATTACAGCACATTTTTGTGAAAACTTTTTTTTGGTAAACATTTTTGTAAGCTTAACTAAAACTTTTACTATTTTCTTTAGTGAAAAAAAATGCAATAGATTTTACACATTGGGAACATAATAGAATTCATTTGTCAAAATACACAGCTTTTGGGCAGTAATTGAAATCGAAAGCCATTAGCATTCAATCGTAAGAAAAAAGAATTCGTTTTTATATTCAACTTTTGCTTGCTCAAAACTTTGCTCTACTCTTCTATTTGTATAAATGACACTATTCAGTGCAGAAAAATTGTGCAGTGAATAAAATTAATATGACATTTTTCATTTGAGTTTTTTTTTTTTTGGCTAAAATCTAGTTGAATGTAAAGGGAGTTTTTACTGAAGATAATGCAGACATGAATGTTGTGAGAAAAATAAAATTCATAATTTTTATAGGGATTTTAAACTTGATTTTTATGTGAGTAAATATTTTCGATAATTTATTTCTAGGAATGATTCTACCAAAAACAGAACTTGTGATTTTTGGCTTTCATACGAATGTATTGAATTAAAAGTATGAATAGACAACTCTCATAACTGGTTTTATTGCCTGAAAAATGAGTGAACTTGTTAGGCATAGATTTTTGGGAAAAGTGGTTTTCTCAGACTCTGCAGTTACTGGGATTGCAATGTTCAGAGAAAACAAAAGCGCTGCGTGAAAAAAAATTGACCTCATTGTAGTTATAAAATATTTTTATACAATTCTGATATAAAGCATTATAACACAGCTGAAATTTTTATGGCGAAAAATTTATTGTTAAAACAAGTTATACATTGTTTTAAAGCTGACAGTGAAAACACATGAACATACACGGGAAATCATTTTGTAGGAATGTTGAGTAAGATCACAGAGATATAATAAACGAAAATTACGGAGAATCGACCCATTAACGGAGGGTGGCAAATTTGCACACGGGCTCTCCTGAATTTTGCGTTATTGTATACCTAATACCCGTTTGAGATCCGTACAAGCCTACTAACGATAACAGTAAAAGAGATGAAAGGGGTAAAAAGTTAAGGAAAGAAACAAGATACTTTTGTAGGAACTGTAATGTGTTGGACTTTGTGCAGTAGCATGCTTCATTATATACCATACCAAACTGACTTTTTAGTAATTTGTTTGCTTGCAAGCATGACAGTTTGTACACAATTGATGTTTTAATATATATATATATATATATATATATATATATTTAATTTTTATAAAAATGCAATTACATCATTTACAATTTAAAAAAAAATGTTTATATTTTTTAAATATTTTACACCCCTCAACCTCCTCCCCGGTCAACTTCCACACCTTATACTGCAAGAATTAACTTATAATATACATATAAATTCATTTTCTGTCAAAAAAAAAATCCTCGATTAATTTTATCATTTTTTTTAACGAAAAAACTCGTGCTTGAAAGGGTTAAAGCAGAAACATTGCGGAGAGTTTAAACCTAAAAAAGGCACGAACTGTAGTTTAACAGAAAAAAAAAACCTCACAGCTTAGACTGGGCAAAAATAAGAAACCTAAAACTGTAATTGGTCAAAAAATCCCCAAACTGTACTTTGACAGAAGTAACAAAATGGAGAAGTCGTAAGTTTATAGAGCTCTGTGACCAGTTACGCGAAATAAAAAGAACGAGGTACAATTAGAGAGAGTTTAACTATACTTATAATTGTCTATAAAAGGACGATCTACACACTATACTGATTGCGTCTCAGGAACATAATGACACAGGCCAAAATATATGGACAATTTTTTCTAGCAAAGTGTCCTAGGCTCTTTCTTTTTGCAAGCTACTAGTATTCTTAGAAGGGCCGTGGTAGCCCGATCGGTAAGGCATTGGACTCGTGACCGGAGGGTCCTGGGTTCGATCCCAGCCGATCAAAGATCCACCGTCTTGATTATGGCGGCTGAGGGACGTTAAAAATGTCGTGGTTATAAAGTCCTCCAAGTAATACGATACCTCCGGAGGTGCTGGGCCAAGGGTTTGCTCGGCCCTTGGTTCTGGTTCAAAAAGAACAGAGCGCTCTTCAGGGCCCTCTCCCGATTAAACCACGAGTTGTAGTAGGTATGGGGGACCCTGGAGTGTGTGAAGTGAAGTGAAGCATCCTTAGAAAAGAGCTTTACATCTCTGCTTTGATTATTTATTTTTCATCTTCTAACGAACCAAGAAAAAATAAACATGCATTTGACAGTGCTAAGTAATACTTACTTATTCGGAGTCTTAATATAGTACTGACATGTCATTCCACCCGATCCCCGTATCCGAAATTTCAGTTTTTAATGCTCTGTTCTAAGGAAAAAATAAGTAATAACTATTGTATTTTCATGAACCGTATTTACAATGTATGCTTAAAATTATTAAATATTCCACTCAAAATTATCTTTATAAGATTACAACCCCTTTTTATAATAAAACTTGAAGCTGAAATGTAGAAAGTAATTCAAAACGTTATAATCACATTTCTAAGAAAAGGAAAATTTATCTTCGAATATGGCATGAGTTTTTTCTTAAAAACGTACTTGAAACAGTCAAAAAAGGCAGTTGATCCTATCAAGCATTTGGCTAGAAAATACAATTATCCTCCCCGTTTCTACACTGCTGCAAAATAATGCTCGTTGAATCTCATATTTCTCCTTAGGGCCATTCCATGAAAAGTGAAACCAATTGGTCAAAAATTCATATTGAAGTTATGTTGCTATGTTATACATCATTTTAAAGCTGAAGATGTATATTTTAAGAATCCTGCATTGATTTTTTAGTGAGAGTTAGAATAATACTTGCTTTCTTACTTGGAAGTACGATATTCACGAACTTGTAAAAATCAGAAAAAAGAACACATTTTCAAATGCATATTTCTCATCGAAAAATAAAAACAAAAATAACTACTTGTAGCACTATTTTAACTACTAAGACGGTACTATAATAATATGCATTAATTAATTTCTTTTGAATTGATCTAAATGGTGTAATTGAAGTTTGAAAAAAAGAAGTTTGATGTTACGTCTGTAACAAAAAAGAAGCAAAAGTTGTCATTACGTCCTAAAAAATCAAAATAAAAAAAACCCTTCATGGTCCTTTTGGCAAATCCTTAGAGTAATTGCCCACCATAGTTAAAAATATTGCAACTGATTTAGTTCTTAAATTAATGCTGTTACAGACGTAACATTTCGGACATAACAAATGGCTCTATGTTACGTCCGTAGCAAAAGTAAATTTCTAATTAAATAGGTAAAAAGCACAGGATGAGCAATACATGCATATAGCATAATATGATACGAGTACTAAAGTTTCTGGTATTCTGATTTTGAAATTTTTAATTATGTCGGCATGTAATAGTAGAGGGGCTATGGTCCAAAATATAGCCGGAAACTGCATTTTGTGATAAAAGCATGAAAGTTGGTATGCATGTAGACAATGTATTTATAAACATTTTTAGAAGGGGAGCCATTCCGAAATCCCCACCCAAACCCCTCCGGCGGCCATTTTTGGTCAAAAATTCCGAAATTGCTTTTCTTATTTCTTTTTCAAAAAACACCTTTTTTATCATCTTATTAGAGTTTAATTATATTAAACAAAGTTCAGAAAGCCGTCAAAATAGCTTAAAACCGATTAATTTTAATAGTACTCATTAAAAATTCGTTTTTTTCTGAAAAACTGAAATTGATCAAAATCTTCCAAATTGTTTTCAGGGGCCGGTTTAAGGGTGTCCAACTATGTATTTAAAAGCACTAAAGAAAAACAATTGAGTTGCATTAAAATCCCAGCAATCCGAACCCCAAAAATCCGAAACTTTGGAAAACCCGAGCATATTTTTTAAAACTTACTCATAAAAATGTATTGCAAAACTGAAAATAGAAACAGAAATTAAAAATCATAAGCAAAGCTAGTACTTTTTCAAAACTTAAAAAAAACCGTTTGAATTGTTACTTAAGAATGAATATTTATCTTTGATTAATTAAAATAAAACCAGTTTTCTTTATGGACGAAAAAGTAATAAAAAAACTTCAAACATTTTGAAAAAAAATGCGCAATGTCATGGAAATTTCACTCACATTCAGCAGGATTATAAGTTACGCTTGCACCTATAAAATAGGGGGGAGGGGGAGGCACGATCATATTTTTATACATCTGCGAAATTCTAAAGAAAAAGCTTTAAAACAAATTTCAAGTTTTTTTCTCATTAAACGATTTGAGGAGTTTGTTCTCTAATTCTAAAAGATGAGAGAAGAAAAAAATAATTGCTGTAATTAAAAGTTTAGTGCTGTGTTAATTAAGCAACATCTCTACTACTTATAATATTGTGCTGTTATTGAAAAATAACCCTTTATAACAAAAGAAACAACTGAATTTCAATATAAATCTGAGCAGGTAATTATATACAATGATTATGTGTAATGGCTATATATACAAGCTGATTTTACGTAATTGAACTGGCTAGTAATTTACATAGATATACAACATTTCCATTGCAGAATTTACACATTGGTACACAGTCCGTTTTTGAAGCACCAACAAGTTTTTGAGAGTAGTTTGTTTTACACTTGTATGACGTAAATTCGCTTAAGACATTTCACCTCTTTCAAGAATTCATTTGTTAATTTAGTTTCTATGAAAAGCATTTCTGACTTATTTAATCCATCAAAATTAGATTGTGGTGGTTCCTTCACTGAAAGATATGCTGGATTAACAAATAATGATATACCTGATGTGGAAACAGAGCGACCTTTTTAGAAGATGGTATTTCGGGAAATACAAGAGGAATTTTTGAGCCTTGCTGCTGAAATGGCGCATGCTGAAACATTGAAGTGCTTGTTATATGGAAAGAGTCCTTATTTGCTGTACTACTAGAGTTATAACAAAAATTATCGTGCGCGGCCGGTGTAAAAACAAAGATCCTGAAATGTGAGGGAAATGTAGTTTTATATTTGTCAATCTGTTTAACTGATGCTTTGCAGAGTCCAGTAGAAATCTTTAGAAGCCTTGGGTAAGAAATGAAAAGTTCCAAAATATGCATTATGTCAACAAGACTTTTTCTTCTAGTCTGTTCGTATACTTTCATATCCAAATAAACAGGTATTGGTTGTTCCTTGTTTACTTGATGCTTGATAGTTTGCTTTGTTAATTTGTTTGAAGTATATATATATATATACATATATATATATATCAAAAAGAGACAATAATAGCTCATGAAGAGTAACTGTGCATAAATTGGAGTAACAGAAATAAATAGAACAACATTTAAAACTACTTGAAATTTAAAACTAACATGTAAAACATCAACATGGGTAATGCGCTGCTTAATCTTCAGAGGGCAGGAGCAGCATATAGATTTTTTAGATTTAGCTTTGCAGGTTTCATGAGTGTTTGTTTGAAATAAGTCAGCAGTGATTAATAAACTTGATTAGCTTTTGCTTTTTAATCTTTGAAAGATTAAGAACTTTAAAAGTATAAAATTTATGCCACTAATTTATTTTATAATGTTTGTACTGAATTTGAATTTAAAATGCTGACAAATTACAATCCAATGCACCCTGCCTAAGGGCAGGGTGCATTGGATTGTAATTTGTCAGCATTTTAAATTCAAATTCAGTACAAACATTATAAAATAAATTAGTGGCATAAATTTTATACTTTTAAAGTTCTTAATCTTTCAAAGATTAAAAAGCAAAAGCTAATCAAGTTTATTAATCACTGCTGACTTATTTCAAACAAACACTCATGAAACCTGCAAAGCTAAATCTAAAAAATCTATATGCTGCTCCTGCCCTCTGAAGATTAAGCAGCGCATTACCCATGTTGATGTTTTACATGTTAGTTTTAAATTTCAAGTAGTTTTAAATGTTGTTCTATTTATTTCTGTTACTCCAATTTATGCACAGTTACTCTTCATGAGCTATTATTGTCTCTTTTTGATATTCATATTTGCAATTGATTTTTAGCTGCAATAAATGCGCTAGTTAATTTGCAGACTTTAAACTGTTAATCTTGATCATATATATATATATATATATATATATATATATATATATATATATATATATATATATATATATATATATATATATATATATATATATATATATATATATATATATATATATATATATATATATATATATATATATATATATATATACAGTGCGATGCAAAAGTTTAGACAAAATGCAAATATATGAATAAAAAGAAAACTATTCAACGAAATGCTTTCAAATTTCTACTGCAGGTAAACAATATGGTCCCAAATACGTGTCTGGAGTTCTTATAACTGTAACTGGAATAAAATTTTGGATATTACAAAAGACATTTTTTTACATTGTTGCAAAAGTTTAGGCAATAGTCAGATTTTATGCAAATATCTCTTAAAATGTGATTGGTGGAGGAAATGCGGGACTGTATTATTCATTTATAAAGTGCAGAGATTGCTGAATAAATAATTAATATCTCAAAGGCTCTTTAGTTCTCGTGTAAAGAAGATGAGAAAGTTTGGAAGCCGAAATTTGAAAATGAACCTACTTTATTAATTTTTTGTCATTTAAATCGGCTCTAGTATGGTAGTACATTATTTTTTACTTTGTGGACAGCAAATTCAGACATGCGTATCAATCAAAAAGTCCAGGAAAAATTATATTTCTTAAGGATGAAGGAATTGAAAAAACGGCTCAGACTGACGATTCGTCCCTTAATCCTACAAAACTTCAACTTGGATCAAAAACAGCATGTGACAGCATAAGTAGATGAACAACTGAATCGGAATGCATAAAAAAAAAACAAAGAATTGTGCCTGAGCCTTTTCGGACAGAGTGTCCCAAATAAGCCAGATTTTAATGTGAAAAGCAGCATATGTATCATCGTGACTAAAAAATGAATGGTACTTTCTTTGATAAAAATTATTAAAATTGGGATGGCCTAGATGGATTATAATTATTTTCGTGGGACTTGAGAAATATCCAACGATCATATGCTGTGCTGCTTTTACCAATAAAATCTGGCTTATTTGGGACACTCTGTCCGAAAAGGCTCAAGCACAATTCTTTGTTTTTTTTATGCATTCCGATTCAGTTGTTCATCTACTTATGCTGTCACATGCTGTTTTTGACCCAAGTTGAAGTTGTGTAGGACTAAGGGGCAAATCGTCAGTCTGAGCCGTTTTTTCAATTCCTTCATCCTTAAGAAATATAATTTTTCTTGGACTTTTTGATCGATACGCATGTCTGAATTTGCTCTCCACAAAGTAAAAAACAATATACTACCATACTAGAGCCGATTTAAAAGACAAAAAATTAATAAAGTATGTTCATTTTCAAATTTCGGCTTCCAAACTTTCTTATCTTCTTTACACGAGAACTAAAGAGCTTTTGAGATTTTGATTATTTATTCAGCAATCTCTGCACTTTATAAATGAATAATATAGTTCCGCATTTCCTCCACCAATCACATTTCAAGTGATATTTGCATAAAATCTGACCATTGTCTAAACTTTTGCAACAATGTAAAAAAAATATCTTTTGTAATATCCAAAATTTGATTCCAGTTATAGTTATAAGAACTCCAGACACGTATTTGAGACCATATTGTGTACCTGCAGTAGAAATTTGAAAGCATTTCGTTGAATAGTTTTCTTTTTATTCACATATTTGCATTTTGTCTAAACTTTTGCATCGCAGTGTATATATATATATATATATATATATATATCAGTAGCGAGGCCTCAAGTCATCGAACGATTCGCCGATGACATGAAGGCAAACCTCGTTTTGTACTGGAGGAATTAAAGTTTTTAAAATTTTATTTTCAGATTATTTTTTCGGATCATTTAATATTCCAAATAATTTTATTTTAGTGGTGCCATCTGTTGAGTAAACGATTAGGCGTGACCTTCACTCATCGCTACAGATACCGCATCGGTTTTGTGTGTGCGCGCGCAACTTTTTTCGCTTGTCAGCCATTTCAGCCAATCAGATACTTTCACAGCTTCCCTTAGATGTAAAACAAGTCATCGGCGATGATCCGCGGAAATTTTATGTGCAAAGCATTTTGTTTTTACTGGCAACTCTCAGTTTTGGCGGATCGTGGGGGTTGGATGGGGAGGGGTAGATATTTTTTTTTCCTGTTTCGTTCATTCTTTTTTTTTTTCAATTCGGTGCGTCGCATTTTTCAAAAAAAAAGGGGTTGCGGTTATCTTACGATGGCGCCAATATGAGCCCGACGGGTCGAAAACAATATTGTTTGCAACTACAGTAGTTTTGCATGAGGGAAAATACTGTTACCTTTTGTGTTTTGGAACTTTATCGAACTTTCAAAAACGAATATATGTGTGCGTGGTTTGGTTTTTTTACTCTCTCTTTTTAGTTTCAATTATAAATGTTTTTCATAAAAAGTAGTGCTCGTTGCCGTTCGAGCTTTGCATTTCAGCAAGCTTGAACTTTTCAAATTGAAAAAGAAGCATCTGTGAACCAAGATTTTTACATGGTAAGTAAAATTTTTTGAAGACTTGATGAAATGTTCTGAAAGTATGAGGAGCTTACCCCTCCCTCCCCCTCACACACACATTCGTAAAAATCTGTAGCAATATATCATTTTTTTTAAACACATTGCAATATTGTTATTCTTCAGCAATGAAAAAAAGAACCAAATAATGGACATCGGAAACGACAGTTTCAAATTTTCGAAAACTGAGAAATTAAATTTCGGAAACGGCAGCCCAAAATTTTCAGAAATTTCTTATCACAAACACCCCTGAGCGAAACATACGATCTGATATATTTCTTTAGGGACCTGAAAGTTAGCGATGACTGATGCTTGAAGTCACGCCTCGCTACTGATATATATATATATATATATATTATATTATATATATATATATATATAATATATTATATATATATATTATATATATTATATATATATATTAATATATATATATATATATAATATATAATATATAATATATATATATATATATATATTATATATATATAATATATATATATATTATATATGCATATTAAATACAACTGACAAATTGCAAGTAATGGTTGAGAAGGAAGACCATCAATATTGCAAGTACCATATAACAAGTTATTTAAAAGGACGGAAGAAGAGGATCAACAGCTTCTTGCTGACTCTTCAAATCCTCCTTTGACGCTGACAGTTGACTTTAAAATGCATGTCCTAGTGGAATTCACTATCATGTCACTTGCGACAGCATCTTTGAAACTGCTAGTACTGGAGACACATATTGATTCACTTACCTTTACAAACTAAAACATATTCAAAGCCTGATTTCTCTGCATGCATATGTCCATGTTCGAAGTGTGATAATATCTTTGTTCTAAGCCCGGTATTGTCAACATCATTAGCAGATTTATTTTCGATTGATAAATTGTGTTGTAGCATAAGTCTTCTATTCCTTCAGAATAATATTTTAGTCGAACGAATATTCTGAAAATTGGATACTTATCACCTTTGTTAACTCTAAGATTTTGCAAGTAAGAAATTACTCGGTGTAGGGCAATTAATTCAATTCGTGAATAAATATTTTCCTCAGAACAATCATTTGCTGTCCTTCATGAGTGATAAAGTTTTACAAGTAAAGTTTTACGAATGCAAGTACGGTGGTACTTGCATTCTTGAGCTATTATGTCAGCTTGCGCCAACTCAGCAGTGAGCGTCCTGTCTGCTTTTACTAACACGCAATTGCGTATTTTCTGTCAACTGATTTCGTCAGAACTAGATGTAACTCCTGTCTATTTTCACCAGGCTTATCAGAAAAGAAACACAAATCTGGAAAGGATGAAGTACATTTCTTTCTCTTCTGCTGAACTGAAGCCTCTTCAAAATGTTTACTTACGTGGCACTCTTCTAAGTTTTCCTTTCTTTTTCTTTCTTCAGCTCTTCTGACTTTTGCACGGTTATACCTCAAGATACAAGATTTATGCCACTTATCCCTCTTTTCATTAAATTTTTCCGATACAAATAATTCTTCAAATTTAAATCTACCTACATTTACGAAGTCTGATAATTACCTAATTTTTGCCTGTTTTGACAGAATTTCGAACATTGTTTCATAACCTCAGTACAAGACTGATATATTTAAAGTTGCTGCAGGGCACAATAGATTTTTTTGGAGTTAATTTCGAACAGAAAATAAACTTAATCCAGTAAATATCTGTTGTAATAATTTTGGTAAAAGCAACATTTCCTGTGGTTGTTTTTACCAAACATAACCCCTGGGTGCCATTTAAACTTTTGAACCATTAAAGCTTTAACCATGCCATTTAAATTTTTAACCATTGAAGTTTACCATTTAAACTTTAACACATAAGCAAAATTAAAATAAATGCATTTAAAACAATACTTTTACATTTGTAAAACCATAAGACTATGAGAAACCGTAACTTATAAAAATATGAGCATCTTTCCTAATCTCGATCCATATAAATATCATTTACGGGAACATGTGAACAATGACACATGTTATCAATGATAAACACACTGGAAAATATTCGTCACCTAATGAACTACCATATTTGAAGAAAAAAAATCAGCAACGGCAACAATAATAAAAATTAGAGGAAAAATAAATTTAAAACTAAAACTTTATAAAAATTTCTGAAATTAAAACTTTAAATTTTATTTTGGTAGAATCATGCTATCTTGACATTAACTTTTCCCTCAAGTTCTTATGCTTTTGTATCCTTGGGAAACATTTTCGATGATGTGTGATTAGTCATAAAAATGAGAGGTATCATGACCGGATAATTGGACGGTTCGGTCAATTAGGATCCGGATAACCGGCACCCTACTTTTTTTAAACATTTATTTAATGTATATTTACATTCTTTAACCATTGATGCATTTATGGGGGGAGGGAGTTCACTTCTATGAATTTATTCTTAAAAAATATCGATTTGCTAAAAAAAAAGCATTTTTCGGTTATGCTTTTTAAAATTAGTCTCTAAGTGGAGCTTTAAACGATAAAAAATACAATAAACGCCTATGTAATGACATAGCCAATGATTTAAGAAGAAAATAATAATAATAATTACAAAAATGCGCTATTTCTAGTTTTGGACCAAAAATGGCCGCTAAGAGGGGTTTGGGGGGGATTTCCGATTGGCTCCCCTTCTAAAAATGTTTTTTTTATGCATTGTCTACAAACCTACCAAGTTTTATGCTTTTATCACAAAATGCAGTTTCTTTTCCCGTAGCCCCACTACTATAATTGAAATTGATTTCTTAAGATTAATAAAATACACATATGGTATAACTGATTATAATTTATACCTCAACTGGCATTTCTTTTGCTACGTCACATGGAAAGGGAGCTGTGGGTGGAGTTGGGGGTATGGTCAAGCACCAGGTTTGGCAGAGAGTAAGATCTAGAACAGCATTTGTCAACGACGCTCTTTCCTTTTTTCAGTGTGCAAACTCCATTGCAGAAAAAGTTAAAATTATTTATATGCCCCGGGAAAATGTTTTAAAGCTGACGCCAAAATTGGAAGAACGGTGGGCTAACATCGCGAATTTGCCAAAAGCCCGCGAAATGCATTGTTTTCGAACAGAATACGAAAATGCCGTTCGAATTTCGAGAACGTCGGACGAAAAAGGACACATTTTTTCATTCAAAAAAAAAATTATCAAAATTGAACAACTGTCACCAAGAAGGTTAAACTTTAGTTTGGTACTAGTATTCTGCTATATCATCCAACATTTTCAAATTTTTAACTTCTCCTAAGACCAATCACTGATTCCAGGGAGGAATTTACTTTTCCCGATTTTTTTATGTAGCAGCCCCATTATGCATTAATTTTAAGAATACAAATAAATAAATTTGTGTAAAGGCCCTTCTAAACTTTTCTTGTGTCAATCTTTCTTGGAAATAATTGTCTTAAGAAGCATTAATTTATTTTTACATATTGACATATCGGCATATGCTCTCAACTCCCCCAGACTTACCCAAATTTTCTAAAACTGTTACAGTATAGCTTAAAATATTCAAATAATGTGTTAATTAATACTACTGTATTGTTTTAGCCCAAAAATCTCTTTTTATTCCTGCTATAAAATACTGTTTTCTACTTTCAAATCAGAGATGTTACGTCTGTAACACCACTTTGTTTCGTCCGTAACAAATTTATGAATTTTTTTCACAAATTCGGCAGTCAAAATCCACACAATCTTTATGGTTTTAGAAAGCTTGAAGTCTCTAGAACACGTATTAAAAAAAAAAAGTTCAAAATTTCCGTATAATTCAGAGGAATATTGTAAGTTGTATGACATAGTCGAGTTTTTGCTGTTTTGTGAATTACGTCTGTAACAGGCAGTTTTTAATTTCTGTATTTTTTTGTAATTAAGCAATCTGCACGCAAATTTAATGTAGCATAAACATCATCAAGTTACACTACAGGAAAAAAAATTGAAGACTTTCATCAGCCCGAACCAGAATTATTTGTGTTCAAAGTCTGCGATTGTTACGTCTGTAACGATGGAATTGCCCCTTATTATTGATATTTCTAAAAGCGGAGAAGTACAAAAGACTGCTCGCAACTGCTTGAACTTTTCTTATTTTTTTAAAAAATAATTTATTTGGGTTGAGATACATACTTTTTTTCTAATAGTTATACATTTTTAAAGCTTTAAAATTTCCAGCTACTGAAAAGTAAAATGCTCTTGGAAATTTTACGCTTTAATTTGTGTCAAATACGCTTCTGAATTTAAATAAGCTTTAAAATGTCAGTAAAGTAATGATTTTATGAGATACTCAAAACTATACTTGAATACGTGATGTAAACAACTAGTTTGAAAAAATGATGGTAAAACACTTGTTAATCTATTTTCAGATCCTAAATGTAGTTCTTTAAAGAATGTTGACTGCCAAGTTTAACTCTAATCTTTCTGGAGTTACAGTTTCAGGCCTTTTTATTGAAAATATTCATTATATACTTTAAGCTGAGTAATAAATAATTTTTGAATGTAGTTTTTATTTAGTAAGCAGGCAGAATGAAATAATTTTTAAAAAGGTATAGTCCTAAGTACAGCCAGTAGTTCTTTAGAAAGTAATGTTTGTAAAAAATAAGTAATGTCACGAATTGAATCTTTCTTGAAGTGAATGTATTTATTTTTACTCAAGTTTTATTAAATAATTTTATTTCGAGCAGTTTTTTCATCAACTGCAACTAAGTATCAAAGTTTTCTCAGTTCCCCCTCTCAGCAAAATATCAAATAACATTAAACCCGTATACAATAACCATTAATCTGAGAACTTTTGACTTAATGAACCTATTCAGAGAGAAAGCTGAAATCATAAATGAAAAGATTAAAAATAAGTTATTTTTACGCCAAACATTAGTCTTATTCATTGCGAAAAATTGTAAATTCAGCGTTAAATGAAATGATCTCATTTCATACAATACTTATTTAATCTCCTCTATCTTTATGGGATAAATATTCCTTAAATGCATTGATAGTACTTAAGTAGAAAATATGCATAATTTTCAAAATAATTGTGAGTTGTCCTTTTAGTATATTATTTTCAGAATTATATAATGTTCTTCAAAACTTCCTTTTTCATTGATAAAGACGTTCTTAACCACTAGAACAGAGCGTCAAATTTGTTTAAAACGAACATGAAATGACTGCGGTATCAGATCGTTTTTCCCCGGCTGTTCGTTAAAACTGTTTTCGAAAAAAAAAAAAAAAAAATCATAAAACTGTATATATATTTCATTTATTTGTTTTTTATTTCGAAAAAAGTTGAATTATTTGCTTCAAACTGCCTTCATTAGCACAATCAAAAAGTGCTTAAACATTTGTCTTCAAGTCCAAAAAACTTAAAAATCGTCAGAATAAATAAAACGGTTCCAGAAATTTCCTTTAAAAAAAAAACAGCAAACTTTAAAAAACCTCTATTCGAATACGGGGAAGAGTTCCTTACAAACGTATACAGAAGAACGCTTCCTACATTTTTATTGGCATAATGACAGCAGTTCATAAAACACACGTTAATGTATGTGAAATAGTTTCGAAAAATATCCACTAGGCAGAAAAAAACTATATCAAATGCATCAAACTCAAATTCAAGCCAAACATGTAAAGTTTACCACCTGTCTAAATTAACCCTTTTGTTACTTACACTGTAAACATGAATGTTGTTTTTACAATATAGTATAGCTAATTTTATGGTAATAAATTGTAAAAATTCCTAATTTGCATAGTAATGAACTGCAAAATTGCTAATTTTACAGTAATAAACTGTAAAATTGCTAATTTAAAAATTTATTACCGTGCATTTTACAATTGTAAACTGGAACCTATGTAGCCAGTATTATACAGTTGTTTTCATAGTATAATACAGCTAAATTTTGCTGCAATAAACTAAAATTGCTAACTTTGCAGTAAGAAACAAAAATTGCTAGTTTTGCAGTTTATTACTGGGGATTTTAGTTTTAAATTAGAACCTCGGCTGCTATTATTATACTGTAAAAAGAACAGTTCATTTTTTACAGTGCACAAAAAAAATCTAGATCATGTATATTAATCTTTGACTAGGTGTCTAAGTTGACCACTGAAGTATAGTGTCAAAAGTGTAGATGTCTTAAAAAGTTTCATTAAAATAAAGGTAGCAGTTACCGAATATTCCTATTTTGAAGAACAAGGAAGACCGAAAAATTCCCATTTGGACACAAATGGTTTTATATAAGCTGCAGCAAAAGTCCCGAGAACGTTTGCAGAGAAAACAATCTTTATACAAAAATATAATTTCTCTTACAAAATAGTAATAATAATATTAAAAACAATATAAAATATTTTTTTGCAAAGGAAGTAAAAATCTTTCTTTTGCGTTCTAAAAAGAAACAAAAGTCTGGTTATTCTTTCTGATTAAAAAAATATAAGTACATTTTTACTCATGTCATAATTAACTGACGGACTCAGAATTTCGTAACCATGATTTATTTTGATCCGGTTAGGAACTACGTGCCTGCGTGTTTCTATTTGTCAGATTAAAAAAAAATAAAACATAAAAAAATATCCGAATTTTCCACTTGGATTTAAGATAGACTCGAAATTATCATTAAAACACTTAAAAGACAATTTTTAACTCACATAGAAACTTTTTAGCAAACCTGATTTTGTGCAGAGACATCAACGTTTTTTAATTCATATTAATTCTTACGGTACATATGATTTTTTATTTCTTAATTAGCGAACTTTTAAGTGAATTAACAAGCAAAAAAAAAAGCAAATTTGACAGAAAAGAAAAAGTCCGAGTTTCCCATCCCCTGTATCGAAAGTTTGCCCTTTTTAGTACCTCTTACCTTTAAAGTCAGATTGACCTGAAGAAGAGACAAACACACACGTACATACATAAGATTTGTTTTATTACCAAAAAATATCTATTGACAATCATTTAAAAAATATATACTACAAATACATATGTTTAACACACACGCACATGTAGATTTATATGTTTTTAATCAACAAGTGTGCCAAATGTTTTTAAAGCTTAATAATGAATTGAAGAAAAACACGGGGAGAAAAACCTCTAACTCAATTTTCTGCTTCTGTGATTTAGTAGGATAGAGGTGTGACGGGAGTCTCTTTTAAAAGGCAGCAACTTCAACTGATTATATGGATGGGTGAAGGTAAAATTCTGTTGATGGGAATACATGACAGATGTTCTTGTTGTTCTCTTTAACGTTAAACAAATCACAGACAAAAAATTATTTTACACACACTCACACACAAGCTGACATTATTTTCATTCCAAGAGAATGCTTTTGGTTAACTAAACGAAAAAGCTAGTGACATGTTTTGCAACTCAAGTAGATTTTCAGAAGATATGTAACTCTCAGTTTTTTTTACATCAGCGAAAGGGGGTTTCGATATTGAAAAGCAAGTAAGGAAACTGTGAAAAAATCAAATCATCGTAAAAACCATTGAAAAATGAAGAAAAAAAAAACCATACAATATTTCTATTTTAATTAAAACAAATGTTTCAATCGAGAATATTTTATTCTATTTTAAACTCATTAAGCATATTTGTATCACTTATGAATTTAGATTTACTTCGATTAAAATATTTTTAGCTTTTATAAGAGATTATATATTAGGTTAAAGACTTAGTTCAGTAGGAAGAGATACATGCTATGCATTACAAGATAGGCAGTATACCTTATAAAGTTTTCTTTCCTTTTTTTTTTTTGTAAATACTGTGTTTTTCGTAACTCGTGAACTAAGTGCAAAAAATATTCACTTTATCTCTTTAAGTGTGTTTGAGATTTTATATACTAAAAATACAAAAAAGCAACAAAGCATTGAAAATCTTACTATCAATAACTGAAGCAATACAGCAACAGAAAACAATTCATAGTCAAAATTATGCGATAGAATTTTCCTGGCAGGCGCAAGAAGCAAGTTAGAAATAAAGTCTTCTGTCACCATGACTTCGGATAATTCATTGTAAATCTACATCTAATGTTCCTAAGCAGCTAGAATTTGCTCTTTGAATGAATTTTACTTGATGAGTGGCCTGGCTTTGCACGTTCTAACTTTAGAATAGAAGTTACGTCGAGTGACACGTGTCTAAAACAACGCCAATACTAAATGCCTAGTACATTTGCTTTGCTAGGGTCATATTCTACTTTAAGCGGCACCTTGCGGCAATCCGATAATACCTTTGTTATTTTCTGATTGGTTAATTTTTAAATTTAAATTCAGAAATGAACCAATCGTTAATTTCTCGAAGAACTTCGGTAGATGGCAGTGCTTTGTGAACGAAGTGCATTTTGCAGCTATTGGCGATAGATCCAAATAATATTCGAATTAAATTTTTTGATTGGTTGATTTTTAAATTTAAATTTAGAAATGAATCAATCGTTAATTTCTCTTTCTCGAAGAACTCCAGTAGATGGCACTGTATCGTGAACCAAGAATAAAATTTTGCTCTGTGATAAAAACCAGAAAGTTGCAGGCATTTAGTATTTAGGAGGCGTTAGTCTAAAAGTCCTGCGATATTTTGCCCGCACGCAGTACAACAATGAAACAATCGCCAAAAAAGTGTCCATCCCTTGTTTCAGGAGAAGCAAGAATTTTATTTGTTTATATTCAAGAAAAAATCGTAACAGCTTTTTCTTATCAATGATTTCTTTCACACTTATTAATAACTGTCACGCTCGCAGTAGACGATAACTTAAAAAAGGCCTGTATATTTTTTCAGGGCGAAGTTAGCGGGTAGTAATTTTCAAAACTGCAGGAAAGAAATAACCCCATAAGGTATTTTTCCCGATAAATCGAGAAGATATGATAATTATTTCGGGATGAAAGAGCTAGTTTTAAGCCATGTTTGGGTCCTTAAATTCAAAATTTGAACGATTCGGTACGTTTTTGGCGTTCAAACTCCCTCCCTCCCATGACACTTCTGGGGTGGCCAAGTACCTTCAGCCAAATTTGGTCATGTTTCGACGTAAACTGTGGATTTGTAGCGAACACGCACAAGCATGTATATTCTTTGTTGTATTTATATGGATTAGTTTAATTTTGCGCATGAAATATTTTGTCAAATGCATTGCCATACACTGCAAAAAAAAAAAAAAAATGTTTCTTCTTTTTTTGCAGTATGATACTGCTAGCAGAGATTCCAGTTTAAAACTAAAATGCACGGCAAAAATGTAAATTTAGCAATTTTACAGATTATTACTGTAAAATGAGCAATTCTACAGTTTAGTACTGTGAGGTAAATCGGGGGAAGATGCCACAGCTAAGGAGTTTTCGATTATTGCAGTTGAAGTTGCAATAACAAGTCCATGCAAACCAATACACTTTATTTCTCAATAATTTGATTATTCAAAAATACCAATATATACTCTTCAAAGTATAAAATGAAGTCAGAACTTAATGTTGAAGAAAGTCATTTATTTGTGGCATTTTCTCCATATATACGAGAAAGATGCCACTTGTTATGAGGGAAGATGTCATAACACCCCAATAAATAAAAAATAAGACAAACATTAAAAAATTAAACGTTAACATAATAACCAAAGAAAACAAACTGAATTTAGTCATATTTGGTTTGAAAAAAATAATAGCAGCACAAATTTGAATGATAGCCCACAAAAAATTTCACTCAATGAAAATGATCATCATTGCAATCTTTGTGAAACCATTTGTTGCATTCGATGCACTGAATCCAGTCACACTTGGAACCTTTTTTAGCATAAAAGTATCCTTTGCACGCAGCACAAAAATCGTCACTATTATCATCATCCAACTATCACCACTCGTATGTAGAGGAATTTTTCACTTGGGGATGACTGGCTCACATGTCTCTTTTTCTTCTGTACTTTCGAAGGTTTCTTGGTATGTGTTTTGCCCTTACTCGCCTTTTCTTGCTTTCTTTGGGCCTTTCCCTACACATTTGCTCTCCTCTCGGAAGTATAGTTAACTCTTCTGTTTTTTTTTTAAGCATTCGTGATACGTTTTATACGTCACATCAAAGTTTTATATGGAATTCCATAAATCTTTGTTGCAGTCCACACAGTTTGTCGTGCATTCTTTATATCTTCTACAGATTGCAGCAAATTTGATTGGGACCAAGAAGCGCGTTAAGCTTTACTTTTGTTGTTGCGAGGCATTGTTTAAATGGTAATGAAATGAGAGTTCTATTTTTTAAAAGTTATAATGCCTTAAACGAAAGCATAAGAAAACATGCAAGTCATTTCTTTTCTATTTTACACGATACTATTCAGCGTTATAAAACAAAAAATAAATGAAATTTAGTTCATTTCACCTATTTCTGAACAATGTGGCGTCTTCCCCCAAGTATATGTAGAAGACGCCACACACGCTTATTTCCTTATATCTACAGTGTTATGACGTTCTTCTACATACATCGTGTGTGTAACATAATGCATAACTCACTTATATTGCTAATATCGTATTCAAAATAGCAAATAAGTTTATGAGCTCTAAGTATGAGATACAGAATATTACAAAAGTCGTACTCACCACGTTAAATGCTCACGAGATAAAAAATAACGCCGATTAAAGACGATGAATTCAAACAAATGGCCATGTCACATCCTATGTTTGACCTGACACTTCATACAAGTGGCTCATTATTGCAATCTGACGATGCATAAACGAATTATGATTAAAATTGCGTCTTCCTCCGACTTACCTTAAAGTTAGAAATTTTACGGTTCATTACTGTAAAATCAGCAATTTTTACAGTTTGTTACTAATAAAATTAGCTCTATGATACCGTAAAAACAACATTCATTTTTTACAGTGTACAAAAGTTAAATTAGTCTATGATTGACACTACGGCTTATATTCCTAATATTCTGAGGAGGTCATCAATTCTCTATCGCAAATCTGTTCAAGCTCGATGAATTCCTACCCCCAGTTTCTTCAACTATGATATAACTAAATGAGATAAATTTCAAAATATATGGATTAAAAATGAATAAAAAGTAAAAAAAGAAAGAAAAAACTACTTCTAAGACAAAAAAAAAAAAAAAAATGCTTTTCAAATCTTACTTCAGTTTGGAAGTCTATCTATTCCCCTCAAAAGGACTCTGAAAACGACGAATGCGATTTACCGCAATACCTTTTAAAAAATGGTTTTTCTCTCTGTTGATTTACGTAAGACATACGTACATTCAAAACTCATAAATTTGGTAGCGCTTTAAAATCAAACGCAATTAACTAATTAAATGTCCGGAAGTATCATAAAAGGTTTCATTCCAAACAAGACATTGAAAAGCTTCTTACTCTCGTATAATAGTCATTCAAATAAATAATTATTCTTTTATAAAATTTAAAAAAATGGAATTAAGTTACGCTAAAACCAAGGATGTTAAAAGGGCAAGAAATTTACTTCCATTTTCAATTATACAGGGTGTCCACTCCAATCGTGGACCAATAGCTAATTTCTAAACCGTTAGAGATAAGCATATAGTTTATTTAGGAAAAAATCTCCAAATTACGAAAGGAATTTTGGGTCTATTCAATGTTTTTCAAAAAATCAAATTTTGAAAGAGTTACGAAATTTAAATTTTTATACAGCCCCCCAGTCCTATCAATCATATTTAGTAAAACATTCCTGACACTGTAACGTTTAAAACTAAAAAAAATCACTCTTCTACCACAAAAAATTGACCGAGTTATGACGTTTTGAAAAAATCAAGATTTTGCATTGTTTCATGACGTCATCGAGAGATCGCTTTAGGGACCGTATGCGAAATCCTTCAAAATCTTGATTTTTCAAAACGTCATAACTCGGTCAATTTTTGTCGTAGAACAGTGATTTTTTTTTAGTTTTAAACGTTACAGTGTCAGGAATGTTTTACTAAATATGACTGATAGGACTGGGGGGCTGTATAAAAATTTAAATTTCGTAACTCTTTCAAAATTTGATTTTTTGAAAAACCATTGAATAGACCCCAAAATTCCTTTCGTAATTTGGAGATTTTTTCCTAAATAAACTATTATGCTTATCTCTAACGGTTTAGAAATTAGCTATTGGTCCACGATTGGAGTGGACACCCTGTATATGCATAATTAATTGGCTTTTGAAATATATTTCAAAGATGGATTTCCTTGTTTTAAATGCACATTATTTCCCTGTTAAAAATTGAAAGAAACTAAGCTATGATATTTATGTTACTCGTTTTATGTCGAAATAATTTTGAAATAAAGTCAGGACCATTGAAACTGTTTTATCAATAAAAAAATTGATATTATTTGTTTTTAAAGTCTAGAATTTCATTTTAAAGTTAGTAATGGAGTAATTTAAAAGCAAATTACTTTAAGGTCAGACCATTTTCATGGCTCACTAGTTCTGCTGTTTTAGGATATAAGCAATGTTCCACGTACGCATCCCTTTATAAAATTTTAATTGTTTAAAATCTTAAGTACTTCACTCACAAATATGCTTGTGTACAGGAAGTGAAGTAACATTCAGTTGAAGTTTTTCTAACAAAGTTGTTTTTTATTTATTACTTCACGCAAAGCTTTTAGAGGCATTTAGGTACTTATTAATTTGAAAATAAACTGAAATAATCCATACGGAACAAAATTTCCGCCTATTGTTTTAATTTAAAATTAATAAAAAAATAAAATTTAATTAGAGAAATATCAAAACCAAGTTTAAAGTAAGTGTTTAAGTTAATGTGAAATAAAGATGTGTTTCTGTAAAAAAGTAATATTACGAGATAAAACAATAAGAAAATAAATAAAAGCACATAGGAATCACATATGTTCTGCGTTTAAAAGGAACTTCTTACCTAAGGGGAAAAAACAGGAATTTACTGTTCTTAGATAAATAATAACTCACATTATGCTTTCCTTTTTTGAGAGATAAATTGAAATATAAGCTTAGAGTGTGGTTATCCCCTGTCTTGCTCATCATTGCTGTTAAATTTCTGTCTAAATTACATTTTCGAGCGAAACACATACTTTTTACTTTCTTCTATATCTAATATATAGAAGAAAGTATTGGTTTCGTGAAAATTTTCGAATGTCGAATTTTGACGGATTTGCACGTTTTGAGGTGCGCTGAGTCCATTTCGACCATTTTTGGAAAATGTCTGTCTCTGTGTGTGTGTGTGTGTGTGTGTGTGTGTGTGTGTGTGTGTGTGTGTGTGTGTGTGTGTGTGTGTGTGTGTGTGTGTGTGTGTCTGTCTGTCTGTGTGTGAGTCTGTATGTGTGTGACCAGTTTTTGTGGCCGCGCTAGAGCAAAAACTACTGCATGAAATCGAACAAAAATGTTTGCACATATGTACCACCATGTGAACTGGTGCACCTGACTTTATTTAGCGAATTCCTCCAAGGGGGGTGGAGCAATCGCACGTGTTCTGCGCGGGAGTGAGTGCTATATCTCAGGAAGTGACCGGCGGAATCAAACGAAAATTGGTCCATAGGTAGACCCTACTGAGTACAGGTGCTGATTCAATTTGTTTGTCAATATCTCCAAGGGGGGTGGAGCAATCGCACGTGTTCTGCGCGGGGGTGATTACTATATCTCAGGAAGTAACCGGCGGAATCAAACGAAAATTGGTCCATAGGTAGACCCTACTGAGTACAGGTGCTGATTCAATTTGTTTGTCAATATCTCCAAGGGGGGTGGAGCAATCAAAATTGCTTATTTTGTCATTGCACCTACTGTATCTCGGGAAATATTGCTGCGATTTGAATGAAATTTGGAATAACACTAACTCAATATGGAAGCAAGCATCGATTAAATTTTGTCGCCAATCTCCTCAGGGGGAGGATGGGGTGATCTTTGCGCTTAGTCAACAATGCGAAAAATTAATTCATTAAAAAATCGCTTTCACGCTATTTAATTATCAAAACAGCTGAAAACTTTCAATGATTTGAAATTTTTAACTGTTGCCAATTTCTTTTTACTAACAAATAAAATGTTTGCAATTTATCTAAACAAGGCTTTTGCAATGATTTCCAATTTCGCTCGTTGATTCTGAATTTGCAGGGTTATTACGATAATTGGGAAATTGTAACTGTTTCCAATTACTCGGGTGAGTACGTATTTTATTTTGTAACCGGAATTCATAAGATAGATATAGAAGAAAGTTTCGTGACGGCCACGACAGCTAGTTTCTTTCAGTATTTCTCTAAAGTTCAGACTGAAACAAAACCACTTGAATCTGAATTATAAACAAAAACAATAAAACCAAACCGAATTCCCTGTCTAATTATCTTATCTTGGGACAAAAAAAACTGTTCATAGATTTGCACAAGTTTAGCAAAAAAATAAAAATCACACTATAAACAAGAAGTTCTGTCAAGAACTAAACGAGCCTACTTTCCCGTACATCGACATCGGCATTCTAACATCTGATCAATATCCTCTTAATTATCTGAAACTGAAAATTATGTCCTTTTTAGCGCTTAAAGCTGATTTCTAAAAGCAAAGTGTACCACTCTCATCAGATAAAATAGACACGTAAAAAGTAAATAAACGGATAAATAAAGTTTTGTCGCACCTTTAAAGAATGTAACTGTTATAGTTCTTCCGTAGAAAAATTCCTCAGTCGTTTTCAAAAAACAGTAAATAAAAATACAAAGAACATCAAAACACATTTTTTCAAAGAAAGAAAGAAAAAAAAAACTCGTTCGTTAATAAAATATCTCGAATTTAATTTTTAATCCGTTACCAATTGTTAAATATAAATAAAGAATAAAATGCACTTGTGAATGAAACATTTTTGTTACAAAAAATCGTCTGCCAAAAAAAAAAAAAAAAAATAAATAAATAAATAAATAAAAATAAATGAATAAAATAAAACAAATAAATAAACAAAAAATCGTCTGCACAGTCAGTCATTTTTTTCTGAGCCTGCATTTTCGCCATGTTTGGGAAGTCAAAGTCGGAATCAGAGTCCTCACAGAAGATTATTCCGAAGAGTACTTTACAATACATTATTTATCAAAACTATTTTCATACAAAGTAAGTTTGAAGGAAATCCGCCTGTAAGTTCAGGATCAACATTCAACTTAAAAATTTTCCCGTAGGCACTAATGTTAAGTTTTTTTTTTTTTTTTTTTGAACGATTCAACATTGAACGTTAAATGGTTCAAATCAAAACACGAAATATGGGAATGAGCCTCTCCGAGATCTTTCGAACAAAAGAAAGTTTATTCAATTCGGACGGTTCACTTAAAAGTTATTAGGTGGGCAAAGGTTACCTGAACGGTTCAATGTTGAACAAAAAAAATGTTCAAATTGAAAATTAAATACGGAAATGAAGTATCCTTGCTGAGATCTTTTGAACAAAAAAAAGTTTGTTTAAATCGGACTGTTCATTCAAAAGTTATTAGGGGTGACAGCTTGTTTAAACGGTTCAATGTTGAACGAAAAATTGTTCAAATCGGAAATGTAAATACGTTAATGAAGTATCCTTCATAAGATCTTTCGAACAAAAAAAAGTTTATTCAAATCGGACTGTTCACTTATAGGTTAGTATCGCGGGGCAGATTATTTGAACGGTTCAAAGTTGAACCAAAAATTGTTCAAATCGAAAAATCATGGAAATGAGCTGTAGATCTTTCCAACAAAAAAAAGTTTGTTCAAATCGGAATGTTCATTCAAAAGTTATTGGGGGGTGGGGGGGCAGACAGACAGACGCACAAATTCCCCATCTCAATACCCTACTTTCCAATTTTTAATTTTTCAATATTAATTTTTCTTATTTGTTTCTTTTTGACTTTTTTTGGACTTGGCGATATTTTTTGGATGCATTAAGCCACTTTTGACACTTTTTTCGTCTTTCTTTTATTTTTAACGGGAAAGTAGGCTAAAAATGAATGTTGTTTTTTTTTTTTTTTTTTTTTTTTGTATAATACAGCTAATTTTATAGTAATAAATTGCAACACTTGCTCATTTTACGGTTTTAAACTGTAAAATGACTAACTTTACAGTACTAAACTGCAAAATTGCTAATTTTACAGTACTAAACTAACATTGCTAATTGTATAGTAAGAAACTGTAAAATTGCTTAATTTGCAGTAAGTTACTGTAAAATTGTTAATTTTACAGTTTATGACTGAACATTTTATAGTTTAAAATTGGATCATCGGCTGCCAGTATTATACTGTAAAAACAACAGTTCATTTTTTTCATTGCAAAGAAGTAAATAAAGATGACATGTGTATTAAGAATGATGTTTTAGTGCTATAAAATCAAATTTTGTAAGAAACATTAAATTTTTAGTTTTTAGCAAATAGCATTAATAAGAAGTAATGTTTATTTCGCGAGAAGATTTTTCCTTTGTTAAGCCATGCGGTTAAATCTAAAAGTAATTTATTTACTTTTATTGTTTTTTCTAGTTTTCTAAATGACTATTAGACCGCACCTCACGTATTTTGGAGGTCTATTTTTATCTGTATTCGAAGCTCATAAACTTCGTCTAATTAAAGTCGGAATGAAAGGCAATTATCTACGAGTTAAAGACAATTAAAGATGAACATTTCTCAGGGTTTTAAATATTCAATTAGATGCCAAAGTTTTTAAAGACTGACATACAGGGAGCAAATCTTACTTTTAATGTTTTTAATCTCATGCTTTTTATTTTCATGCCGTAAAACTGAGATTAAGCGCATTTAAAGCTTCAAGAAAAATCAGTATTAGACAATTAGTACAAAACAATAATAACGTTTTTTAACACAAAAAGAAAATTGCGTTTACGTCGCTCTTTACCTACGGTAATACATGTGTTTTTAACACGATTTTTCTCTATTTTTGTACATTTTGTATAACTATTTCTGAAAGAAAAATTACTTCTTTACGGAATTACGAGATGAACGATTTCGAAATATTTCTTGCGCCTTCACTCAACCTTTTTCAATTGTAAGCAAACAATGTAGTTTAAAGTTTTAAATTTCTCACATGTAAGTAAATATATTTTAGCAAACTCTATCATTGTACATAGATTTTGTACATAGATTTTCCATTGCGTTTTGGCAGATTTTTTTCAAACAATGTAGTTTATAATCGCATGAAATCGTAAAAAAAGGATAAAGACAATAGGCTTAATAATTCGAAGCAAACTATTTCATTTCAGGCAACATGCATTGCTAAATATATAGTGGCCAGCGATATATTTCTTTTTTCGGATTTATAATTCTGATTCTGAAGTTTATAGTGGTATGAATGTATTGATATAAAAGCAAAAATTTTTTAAAGAAATCAAGGAAGAAGGTACGGATCGTTGTCTGAGTTTACCTAGAAGAGAATTTTTGATCTATGTTTCCTTTAAGAATAGAATAGAAAAGAAAAACAACGTGACGTATTGTCCTTTAATCGAAAACAAATGGGCAGATACATGCAACATCACTTTCTTTCGAAGTTTTAAATCTTCGAGAAAAAGCTGAAAACTCTTCGTTTTAAAAAGATAACCCTTTTTGAGGGGAATCTTTGGAGGGGGTAGGGGAATATGGGGGTTAAGTAAAATATCGGGAAAAGTGAAACTAAAGTATTTTTCTCCCTTGCATCGCCACTGATTTGGCAATACATTTACCTTAACGAAATTACTAAAGAAAAAGGTTTAAAAAGAAAAAAAAAGATATTTTTCGAAAAGTATAATTATTAATTTTGAAATCCAAATAACAAGATATGCATATAAAACAGAATCTAAACGCACGTGTAGACTTGAAGTTTTATAAACATTTCATTTGACTTGCTGATTAATAAGAAATTTGGTAAGCTTAGACTATTTTTCCAACAAAGTTTCATTGCACTTTCTAGATTGAAATTGTGCATTAAGATGTTTTGTATATGGGTAGGTTTTCTCTTCAAGATATCATTGGGGGCTAGTGAAGATGCTGATAGCAATTTTCTTTTGCTAATCGGAGCTATGCAGCTACATTTTGTATTTATATTCAGAAAAACGAAGTTTGTCGCAATTTTGGTGGCCAGCATTATATTTTGTAGTCACCAAAAAAAATTTAGTCGCTACTGATGAATGGTGATCGCTAGTCTCGACCTTTAGTATAACACGTATAAAAATATGACTCTTCCAAGCAGGAACTTTAAGTTTTCTCGAACCAAATAAAACAGTGCAACAATTTTCGAAGTTGGAGAACCAAAATTGACGAACGGAAGTAAGCAGTTTTGGTGCACCCTTGTCGAAAAGTTTCGCGCAATTTGACAAGTGTGTCGTCTGGTTGTGAAATCGGCCAACTCCAAATAACCCAAAGTTTTAAAACCAGCCAAATCCTAATCCTAACTTCCCCTACCTGCACCTTCCCCCAGATTCTCTTATGGTGCTGTAAAACCTACTATCCTAGTGTCATATTGACAACAGATTTGGATCCTATCTCAAATTCCCTTAAAAAATCGTCTCTCCTGAAACATTTTCTGTTATAGAGATGACCGGTTTTGCAACCAGACGATCCAAGTGCACGCTGGCGAGGTGAGTTGAACAAAGTAAAATAGATCATTTGAGCTACTTATTCTTTCATTTTTAGAATTCCTTTACGTATTCATTCATTGTTTTAATTTGTATTTCATCATTTTTGAATTCCTTTACTTAATTCTTCATTTATACCTTTATTTTTTTCATTATTTATTAATGTGCAAATTCATTCGTTTCTTTACGATTAATTTGATAAAAATCTGTTTAATAAGAAGTATTCTGTTTGAAAAATATGTTGGTTTTCTATTTGCTCTGTAGATGGAGCAAATTCCATTATTATTTGTGACATAATTTAGTCAATAAAATTTTGATATCAATAATAATAAAAAAATAATAATAATAAATTTATCAATAAATAAATAAAAGTTAGGAAACTTAGTTTCGTTTTCTGCTAATAAAACTTTGCATACGTTAAAAATGTCTCTATATTTGTATTTTGGATTATAATCAGTAAAACTTCTCAGTGTTTTGAAAAGCTAATTCTAAATGACATTTCGCATGTTTCACTTTATTAAGATGTATGCCATCAACACTGCGATTTAAGTCTTTTTATGTACGGCATGACTCTAACCCTTTTTTAAGAAGAGCACGCCCTTCCAGAAAAATTTAAAACGGGTCAAATATCCTCTCCAGAATTTTAGTGGAAAAGTAGGACTGTTCAGTTCTTGACGGAATTTTTTATACACCATATTTGTATCAGTTTATTTATGTCTAAAAAAATCTGGTATGGACCCCACCTACTTCATTCAAGCGTTTTCACCCCTAGTTTGTCACGAAACAATGCGAAAAATGTTTTCAAATGAATAATTTTCTAAATATCCCCGATTTTATCGTCATTCAGTGGATTTTCAGCAAAATATCGCCATTAGCGCCAAATTGAAACCAAATTAAGGAAAAAAAAAAAATCTTTTTTTTTTTTTAGCCAAATTTGTCGCCAAGTTGGCTTTAAGCACTTGGCGACCAAAAGCATGTGATATATTGCCAAGTGGTCGCGCCAATTCATATCAATAAAGTCTGCATCGAAATTAACACTGATTTACCCCAAAAAAGGGGTAAAATATCTCTTGGAAATATTGGAATGTAACCATAAGGGAAGGTGCACAACTGGACTCCCCAACCTTAGAGCCTTCATACCAAACTAGAAGCTTCTATGGCATATAATTTTTGAGTTATGCGACATACATACGCACATACCTACATACGTACATGCAGACATCACGAGAAAACTCATCGAAATAAACTCGGTGGTGGTCAAAAGTATTTTTTGGCAGGTTATAAATTGGTGAGTACACATGCATGAGCTGACAGGTCGAAAAGACTACTCAACATTCATCCGGGGGGGGGGGGGTGAGCAAAATCAAAATTTAGACCGAAATTTCAGTGATTCTTTTTTTTTTTTCGCGATCACAATACTTTCTTTACTACATAAAAATAAAGTACAAATACATAAAAAGAGCAACATTTTCTGCGTAGTATGTTAATTCGTGTTTTGCAAGGCTAAATTCAAACAGCCGAGCTTCAATTTTGAGTAAATATTCAACAGTTAAAATTAAGCAAAATCAACTGTTATATCTATGATTGATTGTAACGTAAAATAAAATTAAATATCTTTGAAAAATTTTAAAATTAAAAGACTTTGAATAAATCACCAATAAATTTTACTTTATAGACCATTTATTTTGCCTACTTAAATGTTATCTCCTAAATATATTTCTCCATGTGAGCACGTTTTGAATTAATTAATGAGAGAGAATACATTATTTTACTTCAGTAATCTTTCCAGAATGTATAGCTGGGATTACTTACAATGCGAGTTTTTTCTTTCGTAATCCTACTCATGAAATTTGAGTAATAGAATATCAAATGACTCATAGCTTTATAGAGCTTTAAACGAGATTTTGTAAATGCCTGAAGGAAAAAGAATGAAAGATAAAAAAAAAAAAAATAAGATATTATGGGATTATGAAATTGAAATTTATTTATTCTGAAGTTCAATATTTTATTATTTTTAATGAATTGTCAACTACATTTTAATCCAAAAACTAATATTAGGTTAAAATAATATTCGTCAAGAGGTTAATTTAAACACACATTTGCACATTGGGAGGAAAAATTAATTAAAACTTTCGAAAAAACATTTGCACAATTTTGTCGTAAATTATTACAAAGTTCCAAGAGCCTGCAAGGAGTATAATAAACTTGATAAATGTTAAAATGTAGGAATTTTACAATGTAGTTGCTTATATTTCAGTGCATTTTCGTTAGCTTGCGCTGTTCTTTAATTAATTTACGCAGCTTTTTTTTTTTTTTTTTTCAAATACTGTTTAAAAATATTTCATTTTATTGGAATCGAAATAAAAAGATTTAACTTTATTCTTAGATTACCTTCTTTTGGTATAATAATGTAATTTATATACATTAGGGTATTATTCCAAAATGTTTGTCTAGTAAACATCAATGTTAAAGACCAAACAATGCCCTGTTCTATTCATGCTTATATAAAGCTTTTTATCTCAAAAATTATTAGTTTTGCTTTGTTTTATTGAATTCGTTTTTTACAGTGTGTATTAAAATTGAGCTTGATATTTTTAAACATTTCAAGCAAAACCTTTCTATTATTTTAAGTTATGTTAAATATTTATTAGAATAAATATTTTACTATATTTTGAAAAAAGAGCAAGAAAAATCTTACACTTTGAAATGTTATTCAAAATAAACCTTTTTTCTATCAAGAATTTCTATCAAGAACTAAACGAGCCTACTTTCCCACGTTCCAAAATACCGACAACAATATTCTAGCATCTGATAAATTATTTTTTAATTACACAAGATTACAAATATTGTCAAACGCACTGTTTGATAATCCTTATTTTTAAAAGCGAAATATGCGTCTCTTATCTGGTAATACAGTTACGTAAAATAAAATAGGTAAATCAATAAAGTAGTAACATTTTTAAACAATGCAGATAATCTATTTTCACATTAAAAAAAAATCTTTAATCGTTTTGAATAGAAAAATAGAAGAAGAAGAAGAAGAAGAAGAAGAAAAAAAAACGTATTTTCTCAAAAAAAAAAAAAAAAAAAAAAAAAAAAAAAAAAAATGGTCGCCATTTCAACGGCTCTGTTTTTATTTTTAATTTGTGGTCAATAATAAAAAAAATGACTAAATAAAAAAATCGGCTGCATTGCCCTTTTTTCGTTTAAAAATAATGCACTCCTAACATCATTTTATTTCTTGCTCTGCTAAATATAAAATTAATTAATTAAAACTTTAAAATGAAAAAAAAGTCATATCAATTTTATTAGTATTTCACAGTAAGAAAACCAGGGCTGTGGCGTCGGAGTTGAACTGTTTGTGGGGTAAAAACGCCAGACTCGGAATTCGGAGTCGAAGGATTGAAATTCTAAGTCGGTCATTTTTCTTCGAGAATACATTTCCACTGGATGCGGCACTAGAGTTGTTGTCGATGATTCGGAATCAGAGTCAAAAACTTTAAAATTGTAGGAATAAGGGCCAGTCTCTTTCTCGAGCCTGCATTTATTCTATGACGGCAAAGTCAGAGTCGTTAGTCGAAGTCGGAGTCAAAGGCTCTAAAACTGTAAGAGTAGGTGTCGGTTATTTTTCTGCATTTCTGCCATGTCCCACGAAGTTCAAATTTTTAAATCTCGCTACAATCTTTTAATTATACAAACTTCAGCCCAGAAATACGAAACCATTCAGAAAAGTGAGTATTCTGAAATTTAAAATGAGAAAAACAGTCTTGTTTTATTTTTGAATTATTATTATTATTTTAATTTTGGAGGGGGGAGGGCAAAACTATAAAAATATCGTTATAACTTGATTGAAAACATAAGTTTACATAAATAGACAAAATTTAAAAAGGGGAAGAGTGACATACAAAAGGCCTGCAGATGAACAAAGAGATTTTAAATTTTAAAACAATGCAGCTCAAATGACTTTTTAACGGTTTAACGGATTGCGTATAATATTCGATTTGCTTCTAATAAAGGCGAAAATGCTAAATGATGCTGAATAGATTCAGAACGTAATAATTATCTTTGAAAAAGGATTAAATGAACAAGAAAGGTGGGCTCTTAATGACAATGAAGTGACATTCAAGTGAACTTAGTAAAAGAAACAGCTTAAACGACAGAAGTATAAGTTTAAAGACCAGAACCTCACTCATTTTATGCCAAAGAACAAACTAAAGGAAAAATAAATGTTTCCCCCAACAAATAGTTAACAAAATATAACCAAGAGCCGGCACTAGAAGACAAATCTCTCTAAAAGAAGAATATTTGTGTTAATATAAAAGTGACAAGGGTAAACCGGGGCACGTTTGCGCAGAGATACGATGTATATATGTTGAACGACTAAATTTAATCTTATAAGTTTCGTTTTTTTTGTGTTTGTTCGATTTTCAAAATTCTTTTTAGTTTCGTAAAGACATGAAAATAATTTCCAACTGATTATACCTTTCATCTAGCTCATTTTCAAGGTACAATTTCAATTGCTGAGCATTATCTCGGCCAAGTATTACAGCTAAATAACCGTACAAGACAGCACACTCGCACATAGTGACAACAAATTATCATTTCTTATCTTAATAAGAAAAGGATGTTCCCGAAATTCAGTACAGTTGAGGTAACTATTTTTCAAAAAACATCAAACTTTTTCTGTAATAGATGGTTTAAAAAATTATTCATAGCATGAAATTAGCTACAAACAAGGAAGTGAGTGATTTACATTTAAAAAAAATGAGGATCACAAACGCTCGAAAATGCGATTCATTACTCCATCTAGTGGTAAAATTTGCTTTTTGTAATATTTCCGCGACTTTTATTTATTGATATTCATCCAATTTGTGCGTTTGGAGCCAAATTTTGACATTAATCGTTAGATTTCTGTATGCCTTATCGGAAAAAAAGTGCACATTTAAAATAGCAATAGTTTTTTTAATAAATTAAACAGAATACTCTTTAACTAAAAACTATATTTATTATTTCGAGCTTATGCCGAAAATACCAGTATTTTGCTTTAGCAAATACCGGTTTTACAAAGTTCAAAATAACTCGAAATACCAGTATTCGGCATACTTGTATACTGGTATTGAAAAATACTAATTTAATTCGTTAAAAAATGTAGCAGCGCAAATAGGGCTATTTTCGTTACATTCGTACAGAAAAAAAGAGTAAACTTATATGCGTTAAACATGTCCATGTTTCACAACATATTCTTCTTTTACATATCTATAAGAACCAAAATGAATTCTTTCCCAAGTTGCGAATGCTATTGCAGACCTTTTTGAAACTGTTTTGTACTCTAACTTTCGCCGTTTGTTTCTCTCAAGTCATCGATCTGCTTCTTTTTTTGTCATTTTTGTAGTGAAAGCTAAAAACACTAAAGAAGCATTTTTAAATAACTTTGTTTTTATCTTTTCCCGTTCAGTGGCCGT
The DNA here is from genome assembly GCA_038373865.1 of Uloborus plumipes. Taxonomy (NCBI): domain Eukaryota; kingdom Metazoa; phylum Arthropoda; class Arachnida; order Araneae; family Uloboridae; genus Uloborus; species Uloborus plumipes. The sequence continues at coordinate 36,377 of JAXGGA010009475.1, forward strand.
TCTTTTTTTTCTGCCCGTCTTTAGCTTTTGACAGTTTATAATTATCTGCTTATTTATGGAAATTCGAATTAACTAAGCGATATATACTAAACAAGTATATGAACAAATTCTTTATGTCATATCATACTAGAACAAATTAAAATATAAAAATAAATCTTTACAATGAATAAATGGTAAGCTAAAACCGTTAAAAAAAATGATAAAAATCTAAAAATATATGTTCCTCTAGGGAAAGTTCTTGAAGGAATAATTATCATATTTTTGAAATAAACGAAGATATCTTTCGCAAAGCGTCGCTCTTTTAAAATCCTCATCTTTCAGGATATTTTGAAATCAATACCAATTAAGTACTTAAACTTTCCAAGAGGGAATAAAGGATTCCTCCAAAACAAAACATTGAAAAGCTTTGAAGTCTCCTATAATAGCTATTTATAAGAAGAGAGCGGCATTCAGACTATCATTAGAGTGGATTGGAGAGGAGATAAAAGCTTAAGAACTGGAAATAAATAAGATTATATTTCCCTTTCTCATTCATGCATAATTAAAAGGTTTTTGAAACATACTTTGAGTAATAATTTTCTTACCTTTTGTTTTAGTCACTTTGAGGCAACACGAAGAGTAGTAAAGTGCATTTAGTAAAATAGAAAAAAATAATAAATAAGACATGGTAAATGGTTACGTATTAGCATAGGTATATTACTTTTGCTCATGTCCACTGAGCTTGATGACTTGGAAAGGATGGGATAGCAATTACAGTCATTCTGGGCCACAATATCCTAATTTTAGTTTACAGTGTTCTACGCTGCAAAAAATGAACTGTTGGTTTTACAGTATAATACTGGCAGCCGAGGTTCCAATTTAAAACTGTAAAATGCGCGGTAATAAACTGTAAAACTAGCAATTTTACAGTTTATTCCTGTAAAACTAACAATTTTATAGTTTTCCATTGTAAAAACAACAGTATTATACTGGTAGCAGAGGTTCCAGTTTAAAACAGTAAAATGCACGGTAATCAACTGTAAAACTAGCAATTTTGCAGTTTACTGCTATAAAATAAACTGTTCAAAAAAAAAAAAAAAAAAAAAAAAAAAAAAAAAAAAAAAAAACCAACAACATTCATTTTTTAGTGTTGACACTATTAACCATTTAACAGTTTAATATTTTTGTCGGAATTCGGTCCATAAAACTTCTGTCCAGCAGTAGATTGCAAACTATCATTTTCTGGACAACTATTGTCGTCTGTCTATACGAATAATGTGTTTTTGTAGATAGAAAATAGATGGACAAAACAGTAATTATGGATAAGAAGTCAGAAATCAATAAATTGACGAAAGCCATGCCTGTACGCTGTACATGTAAGACAGGAAAGTGGCTAAGAAACGGAAATAAAGTTTGCGCAAAAGTCCTCATTTCTAAGATTTGTTACAAAATTTTTAACTAAAAACATAAAATGAAAAAGAAATAAAGAAGTTTTTATGTGAGGAAAAGTAAAAATAAATATAACACGTTGATTTATGCAAAATTGTATAGCTACATGCACGTGTTTCTGGGCAAGAAGGGTTAATTTAAAACTTAAGTAGTAAGTAATCAGTTCGCTGATATTTTGCATAAATTAAAGTTATTATATATTCTTCACCTTAAATGAGTAATGTAAGAAACAGCATTATAAAAAATATTACAGCTTTGGTAAACATTTAATCTTTTACGGGTTATCATTTTTGTTCAAATGAAAAGAAGTCAAAATTTCGCACCTAATAAGTGTCATATACTGCAGCATACTCTAAAACGTTGTAAAAATGCAAAAGTTCTGCAACTAAACACATAGGAAAAATGTTTTCAGGAGAATATCTAGGAAATTCAGATTTGAGAATGAGATTGTAAAATACTATCTGCACTTTCAAAAAAATGTAAACCATCTATCTTAGGGATGCATGTCGTTTGAAAAGGAAATGATAGCTGTAAACAATTGTTTTCTCATTTGGACCCAAAGCGTCTTTCCTGTAGAAAACGTTTAAACAAAGATCATGATTTACATATCTCCCTTCAGAATTCTTTTATTTTGAATCAAAAAAGGAAAAACTTTTATTCTGGATAGGAAAACAAAACATTCCTCAAATAATTTAACTGTTACTGCGATGCATGGACTGCTGGTAATACTTTTCTTTGCGCAAAATTGATACATACACTGATAATATAAGTAAATGAGCTAAAAAAATAACACAGTGCTCAAAAATATTAGATTCTTCCAACTATTATGTAATTGTTTGTTCTTCTTTTACTCATAAGCACACTTGTAAGTAACACAAAATATGTAAACATAACACGCAGCTTTGAAGCGCTGCGTTAAATGTTCTGGAGATTGTCAAATGCGTTCGTTTTCTCTAAACAAAATATACACAGTAAACATAAGTAAAAGTAAGGGAATGCCTTCATTCAAATTACTCTTATTTATTTTAAGCTTCAGTAGTTCAATCATTAAATCTAGAATCACCATACGAAATTCAGAGTAAATATTTCCAGTCATTAACTTGTTATCGGTGATTTGAAGTGATAATAGCAACTAATTAATTTAAAGTGATGTTTCATAATTTAATTATGGTAGTGACTAATAGCCTACTGAAGTGTAAGCATACATAACAAATGGTCATAATTACGAATTAAAACAACTTATTGCACTGTTTAAAGTAAAGTATCAACAGTAAGAGCTGGTTAAAAATCTCAAATCTACTTGTGTTATGCAGTAGATTTAATATTTTCTTTTCAAAATTTTGAGGATTTAATCGTACATTTTCAGAAACATTTTTTACCTTATGAAATTATTCCTCTTTAAGCTGTCGAAACGTTCAGTTGGTAATAAAATGCTCAATAAATCTTTTCATGCACAAATAGTAATTCTAAAACGCAACCTTTTACTTTTATAATCCAAACAAGCAAGGCGTTTGTGCAAAGTTTAATCTAAATCCTTTTTATGTTTGAAGTTTTAATACAGTGGATTTTTTCACTAACTTTAATACTTCAACAATAAATTAAAAATGTAATTTTTATGTAAACGATATGTTGCAGCAGCACCTACATATTTATGTATTTGCTGCTGCAACTGCGAAAAACATAAAACAAAAATACAGTCCTAAATGAGTCAAAAAACAAATAATAAATCTTGTTTCTAGAAAAACAACAACTGCATTCGTGTTAACTTTTACGTATTGTATTGACACAACATGTATTATACGCACAGATGTATATGGGTCATTCCACGTCAAGTGATCCAAAATCTGAGAAAAATTTTACCTTACATTTTTGTATTTCTTTCACATTTGGCTCATCAATTGTAGGGGAGACTGGGGACAGTTGTGACGCGGGGCAGTTGTGACAGTCGTCATATTAGCTAAACCATAATTAATACCTGGTTGAAGCAAAGAGAGAGAGTATCATCATGTTTGTCTGAATGTGTGTCAAAGCATTGCGGTAGCCATCGAGCGACATTAACGCTAGCAGAGGGGTTGGTTACTTTCTAACAGTCAAAAGTAAGTTTTTTGTTCGATTTCTTTTAGTAATTCCTGTTGAATGGGTACAGATAGAGAAATTAAAGTTTTATCCCCGTAAGTAGTGAACCTTAATAGTGAAATAGCAGTGATTACTTTTTATGTAGGCTATTTTGTATTGCCATGGCGATTGCTGTTTTCAAAAGTAGTGGGTTGGGGTCGGTTGTGACAAATTGCGTTTGGACGGTTGTGACACGAGTAAAACATGTTTTTATCATATTTGATGCCCATTATACGCTTGGAGAAGACAGAAATAGGGCAGTGTGACCTGATGAAATATAAAGAAGCTTATAAAGAAGTGAAACTTTTTTCTTTCGGACAGCTTTGGAAATGCAACGTTAATCATAAGTCTTTGCTACGAAACATTCATTCGTAAACGCGATAGAGCCGGCCGGCACTGCCACAATGAAAACAACGTGTGCATAGGTTATATTGCTCATAATAAAGTGCTTTTGAGCTTACATATACGCTGAAAGCAGATATGAGAGTAAAATGGCTACTGAGAAATGGTTCCGTTCATTTATAAATAGAAATGTTTAATGTCTGTTCGTGTAGCTCATGCAACTAGCCTTTTAAGAGTAACAAGCTTCAATAAAACAAGTAAATGTGGAATCTTTCTTTGATACTTGAGAATTGTTATGAACCGACACGGTTATAACCCACAGGATGTGCATGATGTTGCCAAAACAGACGTTACGAAATTCCAAAAACCTGATATTTTTGTAAGACTTGGTATAAGGCTACTTCAACTGAACGAGACACATTGTTAAATGTTAAACTTTCCCAGATGAAGGTTGTGTTGAATTACGTTTAATATTACTTGAAATTAAAAGTGATCTAGACTGTTTTGCTGTATTTTTGAACTTGTCACAACCGACCCCAAGCACTGTCACAACCGCCCCTGGGGTGGGGTCGGTTGGGACATTTTTTCCTTTTTTGTTTAATTTGGTCCTGTGAGTTAACTATTGTACTTAGGGAGAAAACTTTAGTGTTTATAAGCAGGCAAATAAACACTTTAACATAAAAACAACTTTAAACCAGCTCACAGGCATTGCTAAGGGATCTATGGGGGAGCAAATGAAAATTGTCACAACCGTACCCAGTCTCCCCTACCCCTTGAGGTAATAAAAAGTCTCAATTTTTGGATTTTTATCTCTATTATTTTTTCATTTATGAGACTTTGAACTTTGGAAAAACCCTCGTTTTTCCATGGATAAGGGTACATAAAAGGGACCATAACTCGGCACCAAATATAGATAGAACGATTTGGTAAATGGCATTTTAAAGTACGTTAGTTGCCGCTTAATTTGATATGCAACATAACTAATTTGATAAAAATTTTCTTTTTCAAAAAATGAAATTTAAATTTCAAATTTAAATTTCTCAAAAAACATATAATTAATTTTTTTGAAAAAATTCTCAAAAATTCTTGTGTATTTCATCTATGTTTGTACAAATTTTTAGATTGGGATCTCAATGGGATCATATTTTTTTGAATTTTTGAATAAAACTGTATAGGAAAAAAATGATATTTTTTAGATTCTATTTATTTAAATACTAAGTTATCTTGCTCGTGATGGTCTAAAAACAAACATGAATATGTTTAAAGTGAGCTGGCATGAGCTTATAGATTTGTCAGGTTCACCCCCCTACCCCTTTCTTCCCCGCACAACCACTCTTTTTTAATTCAAAACTGTTCAAAATGTTTAAAAAAAAACAAAAACTCTTTGATACAAAATGAATAGTAAACTTATTTAAAGTGGGGAAATGGGTTTCCTTATAACTAGACGAAGTATCCCCCTCCCCACCCAAATATACCATTCACACTATACTAATATGACGTCTAACCTGGGGATTGAGTTGAGGATTATTTTCAAACCTAGGTATATATATATTGTTTTTCAGACGAAGTGTTTCTTTTCGATCCGAACTTCAAAGTGTACTTCCATTCAATATCTGAAATTTAACTTTATGATTCATTTCATCTTCTACTCCAGCACCAATCTTCAATTTAGAAGGGAGGAAATAAATGGGTCTCCCCAATATCATAGCAAACAGCAAAATAGCACTGTTTCGCCTTGTTCTCATCGTTTTTTCTATTCTTTTCGCACAAAACTGAAAATAAATCAAAATATCAGACCACATGTCTGTGTCCCCATAACTATCTTCCCACATTATCTAGTGTGCAGCTTTAATTTAATTGTTTGTGTTCTTTTTCATTTTGTTGTAAAGGAAAGTAATGCAGCAAGATATATCTATATATGTACATATTAAACAAACACTGCTTTTTTGAGCACAACCTCACATGTTGGGTAACTTCTTTACAGATTGCTCCACCCCCCCCCCTTACCCTACCTTTCCACTCCAAACTTTTATTTTTTTTATCATCCCGCCTAGCCCCATTTCAAAGCCTTAGTCTCTACTGATGTCTGGTAGTGTTTCAGTTTGTTCTGTTTGTTACTCTTTCCTATTAGCTCATGAGCTTTGTCCAATAAGAGAAAAGAAAGGCAGTGATGGGGACTGACATATAACGTGACACTTTAATTTCTTTTCAGTTTTGTGTAAAAATAATGGGAAAACAT
>JAXGGA010009475.1:47500-51199 GCA_038373865.1 Uloborus plumipes
TGTCACTCTGGCAACGCTGCTGGCTTCTAAGGAGGGCTACACGTGGAATGCTAGAAAATATCACATTTTCATACCCTGCAAAACTTCATATGCAAGAACAAATCTTCTTATATTTATAAACTAAGAGTGGTATGTTTCAATTATACATGTATCTTAACAACAGAATACCACATTAGAATTTACATTTTTTATAAATTGTGTCATAAAACTGAAGATTCCTGAAAAATGACATCGGAAAAAAATTTGCGGGGTGAATCGGAACACTTAGTTCTGTTGTTCCAATTCAAACTTATTTGAAGGAAAGTGTTTAAAAAATCAAGATTTTAACCCCAATTCTTCTAATCAAGACACGGACAAGGATTTATTACTGTTTATCCCTTCTAGTGAGCAACTAGATCTTAGAATCACAAAAAGTTGCAGATTTCAAAAGATTTTTTCTCCAGGAGACTTCTTTTTACTTAAAATACGAGGGGCAAAGTCACATAGACTTTATGTAGTAAAAGTTCAGCACACAGACAGAGATGAATAAGCGAAAAAATATTTCAGGAAATATTTTCCCCGAAACCCAGAAAGTTCAAGAAACTAAAGAAAAGGCAGAGTTCATCCCAGGAGATGTTATGAAAAGACTTAAGACAAGTCCCGATTGTTAGTTTTAAGGACAAGTACACATTTGTGGACGACATGAGGGACTTCCATTCATGTTAAATCTTTGTATTTCAATTCAAAAGCATTTCTAAAATTACTTTTCATTTTTCATAAGTTCAAAATTGTTTTGAATTTTAACAAATTATAAACGTTTACTGGTATTGAAATTATTCATTTATTTGACAGTGATTATCTGTTCTTATTCTTCCCCATCAATATTACTCATGTTTGTAAGACCTATTATAGGTTAAATTGAAAAAAAATTAAAATTTTAACATGTGTTCCGATTGACCCCTATCAGCGGGGTGATTCGGAACACCCATAATTTTCTATATATTTTAATAATAATTGTTCAAAATGTTTTGTCTTTGCTTGGAATATCAAAAGTAAAGTAAGACCGAAGTTTTTACCCAAAAAATCAAATTAAAAAAAATCTTTTAACTCCTTTTTTTACAATCAAAGCTGAAAAGTGTTCCGATTCACCCCATTTTACGGTATATTACACTTAAAATACATATAGTTAAATAGTTTTTTAACATAAACGCATAATATAATGAATTATCTAGCAAGTATTTCAATAAAACTCGACTGCTTTTCTTCTTCTATTTAAACTAGGGAGTTCAAGCTTGTTTTTTTATTATATGAGCATGCGAAAGTATAAGAAAACATATCATAACTGGCGTTCAAATACAAAAAAAAAAAAAAAGAAAAAGAAGGAATAATAGAAAGTTTTGATATCAAATCGTGTAAAATAGGAAACAGTGAACGAAAATAATTTTATAGTAATTTACAAAGGCACTTAGTTTTATACTAGTAATATTGAAAATAGTTTTTTATCTCCTAACACTTAATTTACATTTTTTAAAAAATAATATTCTAAAAATTTACAACTTTCGATTTTAGGAAAATATATTTTATTTATTTATTATTTCTTTTTTTCAAAAATGAAATGGTAAAAATTAAAAAAATAAAAATAAATAAAAATGAAAAAAATATAATAATAATAAATAGTAATAATGATAATTAATAATAATAATAATAATAATAATAATAATAATAATAATAATAATAATAATAATAATAATAATAATAATAATAATAATAATAATAAATAATGGTAATAAATAATAATAATAATAATAATAATAATAATAATAATAATAATAATAATAATAATAACAATAGTAAAATAATAATAATAATAATAGAAATTTAAAAATCTCTATCTCATTAACTCGCTAGAGCTCGCGCCTTGTTTTGTCACACGAGCGCTCGCGCGGGGTCGAAAACGACCCCAATGTGTTTTTCTTCATTTCTTTTCCTTTTTTTCATGACTTCTTTATTTTATTCTATTCATTTATGTTTTTTCAGTAACAGAGACTTCTACAATGATTAGTTTTTGATTTGAAAGGCATAAAGAAAGTGTTTATGAACTATTACAAAAATGCTCCAGCTCTCAAACACATCAGTAAGTTTTTTGCGTTTCCCTTTGGTGCAGGAAGAAAAATACTTATATTTCGAACTGGAGTACAAACATTAGCTCTAAATTTATTTCTTGCCAAATAGTTTCTTTATCTCTTCCAATAAAGATGTCATCTGTATCAGGATTATCAGAATTTTTTCTAAAAGAAAATTTGCTTTCACTGTCATAATCACTAAAGTTTTCTTCATTGCTAAACCTTCATCGTCTGAAATGATACACATTCATCACTTTCTCCATCGTCTAGTAATTAGCTAAAATGCTTCATCCCTTGCTCATTATGGAGTCGGCATATTTTCTTTGTTATAAGTAGTGCAAAAACAAGTGAAAAATATGAATTTTGCTTGGACAGAAATACAAAATCATTGTAAACGACAAGCTTGTAAACTGAAAATCATGGCTAGATGAAGGATTACCGACAAATACTTCCTTTTCACAAAATGTTTCGAAATTCTTTGAATGGAACCCACTCCAAACACCTGTTCTGTTCCGAGAACTTTACTGACGTCAGTACTCGCGTGCGGTTGTAAAAGACTCCAATTGCAAGAACCCCCCATAGTTTACAAGCATAAAAAGGATTTAAGAAAATTCCAACCACACCTTCCTATCAATCAAGCACACAATGGCAGCTACCCAAAAGATGGTTTCCTTATCTATCCATGAAATTCCAAGAAATGGAAAGAAAAATGGCTGGGGTCGTTTTCGACCCCGCGCGAGCTCTCGCGTGTTAAAATGATTTTTTGAAATTGTCTTTTGTGGTTGGGAAAATAAAAAAGGGCAAGGACTTGTATGCATAATAAAAGCTTTTAGACTTATCTCTACAATAAAATCCAGAGGAGTAATTGTGCGTAAAATACAATATTTAAGTAAATACTGCAAAAAATAGCAAATTGGAAAAGTATCTTATTTCTAGACAGTAATTCCATTAGTCAGAATACACTGCTGATTATCAGATAGTTATATTTCTCTGTAAAAATACAGATGTTAAATGTTTTGTAATTACTTCCATCAAAATAAGATGCATATTTTCAAGGTAAATAAATATCGATCCTCAAGTGAAATATCAAAAAAAAAAAAAAAAAAACATTTTGTCGCACAACATCGCAAAGCACGTGTAGCAGATTTCTGCATACACGTGTTTCTGAGGTACGAAAAACGATTTTTAGGATCGTCCCAAGTAGCACACTTCTTTTTTTAAAGGTTGTAAAATGGTTATTAACGTTGTAACAACCGCTTAACCCTTTATGCACTGACGGTACTCAGAAGTCCCGCTTTTATTAAATTAGTATTATGAATCCAAAATGGCTGTAATCATCCTGAAACTTTTAAGTACGACTCCTTGTACTTTGCTGAAAGCCCAACAGATGATACCTGCGATCGGAAACAGTTTTCCTGGGGACCCTAATGTCGATGGCCGTTAGTGAATGAGAAGTGGACTGTATATAATAATTTTATTTAAACCCAACATAGGTTGGATACATTGGTAGCAATGTTTAAGAGAACAAGGAACAAAGTTATATACTTGGCGAGAGAGCTCGTCATAGCAACTGAACTCTCACGCATTTTCTTTGGAT
>JAXGGA010009476.1:0-51195 GCA_038373865.1 Uloborus plumipes
ATATCGGCAGCCCAATTTTCTGAAGACTTGATGATTTTTAATTTTAAGAAACATAAAACCCTAAGGTTACTTTCTTCATTAATATATCCAGTTTTCACAGCTTCGTAAGAGAGGAACTATCACAAATAGCTCTAAAAAAATTTCCATACAAATGCAATTCAAAACTTAATTTTCAATCCACCATTCTTTCTATTCCCGTTATTGTTTAATTAAACTTGACATTTCTGTCTTAAAAGTCTTGCCGATAGTTTACCCTAACGCTTATAAGCTGCTTTTAGATTATTTTTATCAACACTTTAAATTGATTTATGATTGGATCAATTTTTTTCTCTCTCTTTAGAATAAAATCATATTCAGCTTCTCTCTCTCTCTCTCTCTCTATTGAACTTTTTCCGTTCTACTTATTTCACTTTACATTTCATAAACATCTCGATTTTTTCAATCTGCTTTTTGAAACAATTGGAATGCTATTTCAACCAAATCTTTTTTGTTGCGATCAGAGTTTTTCTTTCTTCTTTTATGTTTTTTTCTTGTTGCTAATATTCTCATGCCTTGAAGGGCAAAATTTAAAAAGTTTTTCAGAAATTGAAAAATCATATCAGTGTTCAAAGATAATTTAACCAATTGATTTAGAAACCCCCAACCCCGAAATACTCGGCCAATTCAAACTTGGAATAGAATTTCGGAACCAAAAGAGTGCATAGCCCTTCTTGGAGGCCAGAGCGAGACTAAAATTGAGTTTTAGGCCTTCCATTTAAAAAAAAAAAATTGCGAGCCTTCAATCCACAAGCACCTCTGCAATGTCATCAAAGATGGGGTTTTCAGGACTTTAATTTCAAATAATTTTAGGTAGAAAACTTCCCTTCCACCTCCTTCCTCTAATCTAACTCCCCTAGCAAACCTTTAAAATGTTCTTAATAAGGAGAACTTCTGAATATAGGAGAACCCATCCTTAAACATCACCGAAGACCTTTTCGTTTTATTTATTTATTTATTTAATGTTGAAGATTCCGACGAGACCAACAAAACAGTCTTCTTTTCTCAAACATCACTAAACACAACCAGGGGCGGACTGGCTCTAAAATTTTTGTGTGGAAAGAAAATTCTTGCCGGCCCCGATCCAAGAAATTGCATTGTTCCCAGCCCGAAAATTTTCTAACGGATTTCCTCAAAAAAAAAAAAAAGTAGTTGTACTAACCTCTACAAATGTACACATGGTATGTCAAGGACCTAATATTTTCAAAATGTGTTTTAGAACCTAAATTCCTGTACGCAATAAAAAAAAATAAATAAATAAATAAAACATATGTTAGTGAATAAAAATCCTATTTAAAACAAGAATAAGATATATGCCTATGATTTGTTTTCTTAAACCACTTAAACAAAACTCAATTGCTCTTTTCCAAATCCTTGCTTGAAATTGTATTGAACTTATGCAAACTAATGAAAATTTTCATTTAAACCAAACGTAATGCATATGTTTAGAATGTGAATACATCATACATCACGAAGAAGAAGTATTAAATGTGTGAGAGCTTGAATTGCTCTACAAAGAAAAAAAAATGTTTTGAGTAACAGTCAATATTTCATAACAATTTAAAAATGCACAGAAACACTCCAAACAAAAGAAAAAATCGCAATTTCTCTCTATGAAACCCATGGATGGCTAAATACAAGTGTACAAGACGGTCGCTTATTATGTACAACGGTACAACCAAGGAAACCGAAAAAAAAAACTTTTTAAATCACTGTACGAGTATTATTTGCTTGCTTGAAAATAGAAAGAAAGTCAAGCGACAAAAATATTTTTCAAAAAAATTAAGCACAACACAGAAATAGTCTGAATTAAGCCCTTTTAATTGAACAAAATTAATGATTACAAAATCATATTCTAAATAAGTTACTCGAAGATAAACTAAAAATTATAAAAATTAGTGTTACTCTTGAAGGACATGTCCATATTTTTCATACAAGGCCTTTTAATTTCATAAAACTGAAAAAGCTACAAAAAACTTAATGAATTTGAAACAGTGCTCAATCATATTATTGGCCATTTTTTTCCGGAATTTGAAAATATGTTAAATCTCAAATTTACAAATTGTATTTATTTCTTTGAAATTGAATAATTATAATAAAATTGAAAAGTTTATGATGAAAAGATTTTTAAAAATGTACGTTTCGATACTAGTTGCAAGGACCAAGGAATGCTACTTGTAATTTTAAAAAAATCTGGAAATACTGTATTTCAGGCTCGGAAATTTTTGATTTGCTTTTAAAATTTTACCATGAAAAATGGCTCAGCTATTTTCCATTAAAATAAACAAAAGAACATCGAAGCATTATGTGTATTTCCAGTAAATAAGAAAACATTATTGACTTTCCAACTACTGTTTGAGATAAGAGCTGTCTAAAACGATACGTTTACAATTTAAAGCTTTTAATTAAATGTTGCAAACGGTTAGTTTTGGAGAATTTTGTAAAGATTCCCGGCAACAAATGAAAAATACTGTGTATAAAGAGTTTGTTTATAATAAAATACTTGTCAGGGAAAAGAAGTAGTGCTTTCAATAACGTTGCTTTGCAAATGCCATTTTGATTATAAAACATTTTTTGAAAGGTCTGTAAACGAACTATAATTTCTTCTAACAAAATCTTAGCTTCATTTTAATGAAAAGTCATTTTTAAGAAAAGAAAAATACATTTTAGTAATGCATCAACCATTTAAATACGTTAATTCAATTTTTCAAATTTATTATATAATAACACTTCAAACGCTATTGCATTTTGAAATTAATTTTTCACGTGTTTAATTCCCTTTTAAATAAACTATTAAGCAGCTCTGTAGCCATAAGCGCAGCGTCGTGGGGGGGGGGGGCACGTGCTCCCCCTCTCCCAACTTGCTGGACACTTTGTCTTTGAAACCAGAAGATTTCTAAAATTCTAAATGAAAATCATAGTAAAAATATCGTTTACAGTTAATTTCATTTATTTTACCTTATTATACCCCTATGTCCGAGAGAGAGGGGGATTAGGGGAATACAGGCCCTCTGTCAAAAATTTCAATGTTTTGGTGCCAAACTTTTCCAAAATTGGAACAAAAATCATCAGGAAAATTATTTCCGTTTATGGTTATCCTCTAGCGTAGCCAGAATTACCATCTGGAAGGGTTTTTTTGGTCAAAACAGACCTTAAGATTGCCATTAATATTAAATGCAAGGTCGTGCCCATTTTCCTGGCTGCACTGTATTTTATCTTGAGCTTTTCCATTTTTGTTGCGTTACTAAAACAATAATTTAAAAAAGTATGGAATCATCAAACGGTGGGCGTGTGTGATGATTGGGCGTAATCACAACTATTTTATATGGTCATTTTTGTGGTATAAATTTTAAAATTCTATGTAACTGCTTACTACACTAGAAAATAATTTTAACTTGAAAATAATATTTTCATAAAATCTGGCTCATTGTGAGAGAGAGAGAGAGAGAAGAAATACAAAACAATTACGCGACTGCATCTTGTGTCAGGTTGTAAAATGAAAAATGTAAATATTTATTTTAAAGTATGGACTTCAGCATAGAGTTAATTATCTTTCTTCATAAATCAGAAATTTTCATTTTCTAAATATTTCTTTCAAAGATATGTCAGTCATAATCATACATAACAAAACCGTACCAAATGCAAGATAATTGCTAAAAAAATCTTATAGTGCATATAATATAACAAAATAAATCATTTTTTTGTGTCTAAAATCTGTTTTTTACTACGTTGTTTCTGTAGATAATCTGAATACATAATTCTTGTCTCATACTTGATTTACAAACTTTTTACTTAAATGCTATGACAAACTTTCCTGTGCTATTATTTACAATTGTTTCCGGTAAATTTCTTGAAGCTTACTTTTGAATTCCTTCAAATTTGTCATTGTGTTATGACTTATTTCTGGAAGATAATTCAAAGTTGAGCAAGCATATTTATTTTTTTAATATTTCTGTTGCTTTTTTTTTTTTTTTTTTTGGTCGATCGAAAAGACTTCTTTTATGAAATCTATCACTTTTAAGGGTTTTTTATTTGACTCTTCTTTCTTCCTATTATTGCTTACTCAATTACTTCATAAAAGGCTTCAAAATGTCGAATTTTATAGCGTTTTTCAAAATTTCTCCCGTTGGGAAATCCCCCGGTCCCGCTAAAATTTAGTATAGTCTACACCGCAAAGCAGGGTCGTCATTTCAAGTTTTTCAGGGAGGGGGAGGGGGCAAAGGGTCCAAACACAATGCAATTTCATCGGGAAAAAAACACGCCCACTTATATGTAAATACATTGATTTCTCAAAGTTAGGGGGGGCAATTGACCCCCGTGCCCCCCCCCCTCCTAAATGACGGGCCTGCAAAGCAAGCAGATTATTGCATTACTTTTCTGATACAGATCCAACTATAAGATTAATCCAAAAAACAAAGAAAACAACAGAGAGAGCATTAAAAAATGTGAGGAATATCAGCGAAAAAGACACATAAAAGTGGACTAATGGTGTTTTGTTATCAAAAAAGTTTATCAGACTACAAAAGACCCATATCTGCAGTAACTTACAGCCCCGTCTAAATTTAGCCTGGTAACTGAGCAAAAAAAGTTGAATAAATTATGAGTGAAAAAATTTATCCGAAAAGTAAGAGCAAAGGTTTCTCTAACAAAAAATCTGAGTGAAAAATGGGCGGGAGGGGAGTGAAGGCCCAGTCTGCACTCCTAAACTTCGAGGTCTGTGCCCCCGCCCCCCCTTCTCAAGATTGTATGAGTGTATCCAGAATGTAAGACATTTTCTGGCTTAAAACTCGAGCCAAATCACATAAAAGATTGTATCCACATGGGTAATTTTTAATGCGGATTGTAACTCTAATACGTTATATGCTGATTGTTTTTTGAAACTTTAAGCTGATATCAATTAAAAAATTAACAAGAGTTCACAAAAAAATGTTATGAAAGCTTTTTTGCAATATATTTCTAATGAAATGAAATATCCAGTACATTTTAAATTTAACCTTAATACTTTTTGTACCTTTAGGAAATTAAACTTAGATAAACAAAAATGTATTCAATTTATAATAATTATATTTCAAATTCGTATTATTTAAAGTGATTAACACAGCAAAAGTTTAACAAACACATTATTTAAAATATTAAACTTACCTCGAAAAGATTTTTGTCATTGTTGATTCAAGAACGAATGTATAACGATAGACTCGTTTTTGTTCCTTTGAAAGAAAATATCACGGATTGCTAAAATAACCTAATTGGTTGAAAAAGCCACGGGTCTATCCGTTGCATAAAAAGTGGCGGGAAGCATAACAAGCACGAAACAAGAAAAGAAAAAAAAAATGTTTAGGTTTCGTTTCTCATGTTACTTAAGAATCCCAATACATCCTTTTCTTCGAATGGCGCCTTTTTCTTGTTTCAGCTTTTTCCCAGGCAGCCTCAGATCTCAGATGGCCATAAAAAAGGTCCCCACCCCCCAATATAACCTAAGATCTCTTTTACTTGGAAGAGGAAAACCATACAGTGCTGAGTAATCAGCGAATTAACACCCCCCTTCCCCTCTGGAAAAAGACAGTTCTAGCTGTGATTTCAAACGTAAAAACGGCTCGGCCGGCCCAACTTTTTTTTTTCGAAATTTTCTTTTTCTAATTAGAAAAAAATAAATAAATGTATAAAAACGGCCCAAAGTAGGTGTGGCCCATGTGGAATTTTCCACATCTTCCACATGGCCAGTCCGCCCCTGAACACAGCCTATGAGTGCAATTTAGGCCCTTCTATTTCAAACAATTTTTCCTACCCCACAAAATTTCTACTGTACCTTAAAATGTGTTTAAAGTTTCTCATAACGTCATCATTTTTAGGACTTATTTTTAAAAAAATCAAGAAGATATTCCCCTAGCCTCACGGTTTCCCAAACGTTACTTTCAAGATACTTTAAAATTGAATTTTTAAAGATTTAAATTTCAACATTTTATCGTGATAAATCAAGAAACATCTCCTCTAATGGAACACTTCGAAGGGAGCTAAGGGGCTTAAGTCCCTCCCAGAGACCAGAAGAAATATAGGAAGAGCCATGACCACCTTTATCAAGCGAAACAAAAAGCCTAAAGATGCATTTTTTGTCCTTTAACAACTTCACGTACGAATTTTTTTTTGGAAAAAAAAACTTTTTTTTAAATTTAATTTTGAATTACAAGAAAATGAAGCAATACAAATAAAATATGTAGGTTTCAAGTTGAATTTTTAATTATTTATAGGCGTAAAATCAATTAGTTTCACCCGAGTTTTCTCGGGATAATAATTACCTGCAACTCATACGAGCCCGAGATAACTCGGGATAATCAGGCAAGCGGTTAACTTTGGAAATTTTACAAAATGATTAAAATTTACTACCCTTAAAAATGGCAGCTACAAATGTCTTTACTCCATCACTGATTGAGGAGCCTACCGTTTTTGCTTTTTTTATTCTTTTTTTACATATTTGTTGCAGTTTTCTTAATTGAATGGGGATTTTTTTCTTAGGTAGAGCATAATTAGGTAGCTAAGTGCCTTTAATGTACAAATGTAAGCTAATTTTTTAGCTCCATGGATAGAGGGAAATAGAAAAAGCACTGAGAACAGGGAATAGTACTATTTCATTCTTGCATTAATTGCATAAAGTAAGTTGGAACATAAATAAAGTAAAACAAGTGTAACTAAACTTCATTAATACGAAATTTTAAAAGTACCTACGTACATAAATCTGTGAGGGGGAGCTGTTGAATTTCACTGATTTTGCCTTTCACTTCATGTATCAGAGTTTCTTAAAAAATTCTAGCCAGTTCAAGAAAACAATCCTGGGTGGGCCACTACATTCTCTTACCTAATATCTCCAAAGATAACCTAGAATCACGTTTTAAAGACTTCAACTTCAATGCTATCGACCCCTTAATATCTTCTAATTTGAAGAACTGCTCCAATTTGTGCAACACCCTGGTGTACATTTTGAGAAGAAAATCTGCAGATTTTTGCTAACAGACTAAGCCAAGCTGTTATGTCCTGTGCACTAACACCAACATCTTTTTAAAGATGAATTTTGCTATTTCTAATCAGCAGTGCATCGTCTCTGGCATTTTTTGCATGCTTTCCTTCACAGTGCCCTTTCTGGTGAGGTGAAATTGAAGGTCTCATTTCTATTTCAATAATTATTTTTCATACATGTACACTTCTATGTTTTGAATTAATCCCATGTTGTGTAAGATCAGTGTTTTCGTAAATGATAGATGATCATTTTCTGGGAGTTATATCCATGTTTGAATTTGTCAGAAAACAAGTACTCACTGGATGAAAAACATAGTAGTGTAAAATATAACAAGCAGCGGCAAGGCACATAACCTACACAATATCACTTTCGTCAAAAAAAGCAGATGAGGGTTTGGTTGGCACTACCAGTGAGAAAAACTCTCTTCATCACATTAATTCACACAAGGAAGTATTATCAACTTTGATTTTCCTTTTATATATATAGATATTGTTTTCTGCATTGAGTTAAAATTTACTTCTCTACTACCTTTCCCCCAGTATTTATCAAATTTATATTTTAAAACTACTTTTTTTACACATATTTTTCCAAGAGAAGTTTAGTGGTACCTTGTTTTCCTTTTTCCATTCTACTGGCATGGTTTGCTACCCATCAAATCAGCCACTTAGATGAAAAAATGAAAAGAATTAAAACAAAATGCTTTAATGAGATCACGAAAAAAACTTACAATTTTTAAAAGTGAATAAATATATAAAATTTTTACACAAAATTCACTGGGTTTGAATATAAAATATATTTCCTAATTAACACATCATCTTCACTTTTTGGACATGAAATAAAATTTCCTTAAAGACATTTTAAATAAAAATAATTTTGTCCTTTGAAAACAAAATATGTATACCTTATATAAATAAAAATACAAGATCTTATATTTGCATATTATATCTATATAATTTAACAAATATTATACAAAGTTCAACGAACAATTATAGACAAAACTCAAAAAATTAACTTGATTCTATTCAAAATATTGCTTTTTGTCACTGAATGATAATTTTACAAGTAAAAAAAAAATATCACACACAGTTGACCTTTACTTCCATCCGTTTCAATCCCAAGTTGACAAATTATTGAAATTTTCAATACAATAAATGAGTTATTATTATTTTTTTAAAAAATAACAAGTTTATTATTATTACTTTGATGCTTAACGCAGAAATTTTATAAAATTAATAAATAATTAATTGCCTCTACATTACTCTATTAAGGCTCAAACACTGTCATTATGTGCTAGCTAACTTGCCAGGAAACTTCGACTTTAGATCACTTGTTTAAAACTAGAATCATGAAGTACTGTCAGAAAAAAAAAACTGACTTTCAACTGACAAATGGCTATAGGTAGTTTGACAAATCAAAATTTGCTTCGTTTGTTATTTTAGATCAAAATAATTTTTAAACTTTTAAACTCCTAGTCAAATTCAGAACTTTTAATAATTTGAGAAAAGAATAATAAACTATAATTACTGTAAAATTTTTTAAAAAGATATACACTTGTTAAATACACTATTATGTCAATAAGCAAGACAAATGTTTATGGATTTAGACACTCAAAGTAATTGAAAGAAAATTCAGCCAGCAATTCTGACACTTTTAAAGAACATGCAATTCTGTTTTAAACTTTTCAATTTAATGATTTCAAAAAAAAAAAATGTTTTTTATTTGCTGTTTAATAGGCTACATCAAACACTAAAAATGAGAAAAATCTGTTTCCTTTAGCGGATGCAAGACGATCATGATTTTCTAAAAAATTCTAAGTAGGGGGGGGGGGTAGATTCAGAGGTGAGGAAATAAAAGCACAACGTACTAACTAATTTCTGAACACAAGAAAAATGTAACTTCCAGTGTATCAACGGATTATAATCATTACTGTATCGCCCTAAATGTAACACAATGAAAAGAGACCTAATTAATCAACATTTTCATATTTGATAATTTTAGATTTCAGAAAATTGGGTTTTTCTAAAAATACCGGAAATCTGGTAAAATATCGAAACAACCACCCCTGAAGTATATATATATATATATATATATATAGAGAGAGAGAGAGAGAGAGAGAGATACAAAATGCCCGCAAGATAACTAAGCATTTCTTCTGTGCCCCACCATTCTCTTCTGAAGTCATCAAATACAAACAGAAAAGATACAGTAATTCTGAGAATGCAATATCAACATGAAGCAAAATGTTTGTAGCATTTCTTTCATTGATCAGTTTTTTTTGAGTGCTAATAAAAAATTAAAAATGGTTTTAAAACCATAACCCTTCTAATAATGAAATCTGGTTATAAGCTGAAGTTAATCCACTTCATATACTTTTAATCAGTGTCAAAACCCAACAAAAATAATCAAACAGCAAAGACCAACTGTGTTAGCTATGCAAATTTTTCATTAAAAACATACATTTTGAAACTTACAAGTAATTAAGTAAGTAAGTATATTATTTTTATTCACACTGATAGTAAAAAAACATTATAAACATTCACAAAAATCCTAACTTGCTGTTCTTAAAATTATGTAACGACAGCAGAAATCAAACATTAAAACACAACATTTAAAGAACGAATTGATACAATAAAAGTGCAGCACACATTAATCGAAAATAAATGAAACCAAACATTAATCACACACCAAAATGAAAAGCAATCACTGAATGACCAAATTCAATCCTTTGAATTTTTAAAGAATGAAAATTTTTAAATGAATAAAAACTTAGAAACAATTCTGTGAAAACACACATATGAACAATCAAACTTCCAGATAAAACTTAAGCACATTTTTGAATAGCACACAATATTTTCTTTCTTTTTTACATTTTGGCATTTAATCAGTTTTACTGTTTCTTGTCGATATCAAAACGAACACTTAAAAGCTAAAAACTCAGTAGAATTAAAAGATTTTGTAAGATCACTGTAGAATTTCAAAATCGTAAATAATAATTTAAAGTTGCTGATAAGACATAAAAGACCTATAAATAACCCTAATAACAATTTATAATGTTTCAGAAACAAAAAAGTTGTGTTAATGATTGAAGCAACAAAAACAACGGTATGAAACAAAATAATTATCATTTGAATTTTTTGCTGCGATGCATAACATTTCACAAACCAAAATTAAAGAAATTTACATAAAAGAAATTACTTGCTGTACTTCTCAATTTGCAGACTTAATGTATTAAAATTATTAATTTAAGATTTATATAATTAGTGTAAATTCAAAAAGCAATGCTATTGGAGCTAAGGTCATTTAGTTACCGACAAAGAAGACATTTTTATCTCTCTAGAACTAGGTATTTGCTCTAATGTTGCAAGCAGACATGATGTTTTATGTGTTAAAAAATGTAATTGGGTTCCTAACTGAATTCCATTATTTTAACATTAAAAAATCTAGCCTGAAGGTTAAGTTTAAAAAAATAACAATGAATAAATAAATTAACATGTACATTATACGTAGAAATGTATAATGACAAAATAATATATTTTGTCTGGTGGTATTTTTCCTCATGACCAAACCTTTTTTGAATAAAATGTAATCAAACTTATTTTACTTAATGTCAAAAATTGCTTAGGCAAACAAATCAATAAAGACATGACACAGAAACTGTTCATCATACCAAATTTTAAGCTGCATTAAGTTACTTTAAATGTCTCAAGTTTTATCTTGAACTCTATCTCAGAATGCTTCACGAAGAAATGGAAATTTGAAGCACTAAATCTAGGTAAATTTGGTATAAAAATTGTTACAATTGCATTTATTGTATACTACATACAACATATTGGTAAAATAAGTAAAATTGCATATCTGTAACTAATAAGGTGAGAATTCTTTACTTCAAATAATTTGAGTATGAGTTTACTTTTAAACTTAATTTTGTTTTCTTTTTCAGTATCAATTTATAGCAATGACTGTTACTGCATTAAGACATTAAAGTTCATATTGAAAATGTACGAACCCAGAATTAAAATTTTGATGTGAATGGTGTAAAGTTATTATCAATGCTCAGAGGATGCAGCAAATCAATAACATATCTGTCTCATGAATAGTTCCATTTTCAGAAAAAATAAAGAACGAATTATTTTCTGTAAAACTTAAAGGGTTTTTAAATTTTTACGTTTGAAAAAATAGTGTATTCCAATCATGATGTTATCTGATAGCAACTTTAAAAAATTATTAAGTTTAAAACTCTACTATGGCATTTTAACAATGATTAAATAACTCCATAACCAAAAGTGTAAGAAAAAAAATCACAGACAGTCAATTTGTGTAAATGGCACTTTTAATTAGTCAATTTCAACTAAATAATAGAGCACAGTTATTTTAACAATTCATATTTGAAAAGTAAAATAATTCATATTTTTTAAACTTTTAGCAATGAGGAATCTTTTTGAAGTATGAAAAAAAATTTTAGTTACAAAAAAAAACTATGTCAGAGAAAAAAAAATTACAAAAGCTTTTAATAACACTGTTTGAAAATCCTGCTATTTTCTCTTCTTTTTTCCTTTTTCTTTTCCCTCTTGAAACATCACAGGCATTATCATATTACTCAAAGCATCAGTTGAGCAAAGAAAATCAGTAACAAAGCCATGCAAATCTTTGGAACTTATTTTTGCTTATGGCAGTGAATGCTTGAGAAAGTCATTTTCTTTCAAACAAATACAGTACCTTCATATCAGATCATATTAGTTTCACACTCACATTGACTGGAATGACACATGTAAGAAAAATCTGAAAATTTACAAAGGAAAATATGATTAACACGAACAAAATTTTACTAAACTACATTTGAAATATCTTTTCAGTTTAGATCTGACACTTTCAATATTAACTGAAAAAAAGAAGAAAAAAAGAAAAGCACAAAGAGATCTTAAACTATGATACATAATTAAGAAATAAATGAAAGGTGGTTTTATGGGCATACGTTGATAGGAAATAATTTTATCAAAGTTGCTACATAAAGAGCATATATGCAAATTTTAAGCCAATTTTATGAGTGACAAAAAGGAATGCGATGAAACAAGAAGTCAAGAGATTTCCTTAAAAGAAGATGCTTAAACAATATAAAAACATGCAGAAATCATGACTATAAGTTCTGAGAAGCAAAAAGTAATTAAAATGAAACATATTGCTTAGAGCATGAAAAAATTCGCATTTTGTTGTAACACAAAAGAAAAAAAACATTTGAATGATTATCTACAACTGCTGTTTGTTGCACCATATCTTTTATTACAAATGAAGGGCTGCAATCAGTACTCCCCCCCCCCCCTCTTTTCTCCTGTTTAAGTTACACTAATGGTAAATTTGAAGATTCCGTTCTTTCCATGACTACTATAACCAAGTTCTGCTCCTACAGAATGGACAAATCAGACAGAGGAATTGAAAAATACCTAAAATAATTTAACCTAACTAAATACTAGAGATGGTAATGGTCAGAAAAACCAAGATTTAGGTGGGAGGAACATTATTTATTTGTTCACTTTAATAGCCCTGTTCAACGCTGATTAATTCTGTTAATTAGATAATAATTTTAGGTTCATATTTTTGAATGTTTTACCTTTGCAAATCACTGATCCAAACATTTCTTGAGAAGCATATGTTATATATAAAAATCCATCTTCATCTTTACTTTCTAAGTAGACTTCTATGAGAGTTTTAGACATACTGGCGATACTTCGGTTATTTATAAGTAGATAAAATGCTTGAGTAGGACCCAAATGCATACGATTTCTACAAATACAAAAATATTTCATTAAATTCATGCAAAATAAATGATCAACAAGAATTGTGATAAAAAGTGTATTAGTTCCATAGGTTTTGTGCTAATGCAGCACTGATAGTAAATATACAGATTGACTTACTGTTAAGAGCAAATTACGTGATCATGAAACTTGGTACAGTACATCAGAAAAAAAAATTATACATATATATATATATACACACTGGCGGAGAAAAAAATCCCAACACCAAGAAAAAATTATTGTAAAGTAATGAAATTTAGGTAATGCAATTGTCTAGTTAACATGTTTAATTGATTAAGTGTACAAGATCACTGACTAATTTAAGCTCAAGAAAATGCTGTGCAAATGTGAAATTATGTTAATTTAATAGAGGGTGTAACCTCCAGAATTTTGAAGGCAAGCCTGCAAGCGTGCATGCATTATGTCATACAGGTGCCGAATGTCCCTTTGTGGTATGGAGTGCCATGCTTATTGCACTTGCTGTGACAATACTAGGACCGTCATTGCTGAATGTTGATGATGCTCGAGGTGCCGTCCAATGATATCTCATACGTTATCAATTGGAGACAGACCTGGTGATTTTGCAGGTCATGGTAACATGTCAGCACTCTGTAGAGCACGTTGCGTTACAGCAGCGAAGTGAGGACGAGCGTTATCCTGTTGGAAAACTCCCCCTTGAATGCTACTCATGAAGGGCTTTACTACTGGTTAAACTACCAGACTGACAGCAAATTTTCAGTCAGTGAGATTGGGATAACCACAAGAGTGCCCCTGCTGTTGCAGGAAATTGCTCCAGAGACCATGACTCCAGGTGTGGGTCCCGTGTGTCTAAGCCGTAGACCGCTTGGATGCAGGCTGTCCCCTGACCTCCTTCTGACCAATATACAGCCACCACTGGCACTAAGGCAGAATCTGTTTTCATCAAAACTTACAAAAGATCTCCACTCCGACCACCAGTGAGCTCCGTCTTGACACCACTACCATCGGAAACGGCAATGGTTTGCAGTCAATGGAATACCGGCTACAGGCTGCCTGGCTCGGAGCTGTCATTGAAGTGAACAGTTTCTTACCATTTTTTGGGTCACGATGGTACCAACTGCAGCTCGAATGTCAGCCGCAGATCCAGTACGATGCGCCACAGCCGTACGCAAGATTAGGCGATCTTCCTTCTCAGTCGTGCCACGTGGCAGCTCAGAACTCGATCTGCTTCAGGTAGTACCATCCCTTGACCATAGCTTCCAATAACATGCATGATGGAAACATTTCCCCCCAAGTCTTTCGTCAATATCACAAAAGGAAAATCCACCTTCTTGTAGCCAAATTGTACGACCTCGTTTAAACTCGGGGAGCTGTTGATAATGGCTTCTTCGTCTTCTTAAAGGCATTCCTGGCTAACATGAACGCAATTCGTCAAATTTCATGGAAAAATAATACTCACGAGCTTCACAACACGCTTTTAAAATAAGCCTTATTTGCATGTTCTGAGTGACGCCAGCTGTGCCACACTTATGAGCAGAGCGCGAAATTTCAATCGATGTCATCTTTTAGTTGTACAAACACGCCTACCAAATTTCGTTTATCTAACACAAGTCTTTCTTGGTGTTGGGATTTTTTTCCGCCAGTGTATATATACAGTAGCCTAGCTAGGGGGCCCAGCGCCCGTGGCGAACTTGAAAAATTGCCCCCCCCCCTTAGAGGTTGCTCTTATGGGAGGTCATTGTAACCTCCTAAAATGTTCTTTCTCCAAAAATTTTTGTTTATTTATTCGAAGTATTTGCAGAGAATGTTGCAACCTTTTTTTTTTTCTTTCTTTCAGCATTTTTAACGATGCTTAGTGTTCCCCCTCATGTTATGTACGCAAAATATGTCTGCTTGTTCGTATTATTGGGTAAAATTCAATTTTTATTTTTTACAAGTTTATTGTTCAATTTGTGAATTTTGTCTTTCCAACAATTTCAGTTTGAGGTGTTCCTATCTTTCCCCATCATTTCACATAAATTCAAAAAACAAATAATTCTTGCAATTTGTTATTGGACATAGTGTGGTTTTTTTTCCACACAACAGTTTTATTTTAAATGGAATTTGTTTTAAAACTCTAGATAAACATAACTTGTTCATTTTAAATAAAAATCAAAGCATCGATTCTATTGTAATTAGGAAATCTAAAAAAATATAAAAAGCATAATTAATCTGAAATTGGCTTAATAAATACGACTCCTTGCATACAGGCAAAATAAAAGTTCGCTATTTTAGGCCTACGATTATTTTTTATGAATAAATACTTTTTATTTAAGTATTTAAAATGTTCCACAGACCTGCTGTTTTTGAATACTAATATTATCTATGATTGGAGTTAGGAGAGGCAATTGTTCCCTCCCTGGCTTTAAGAAAGTACCAAATGTATTTTCTTGATTTTTTTTTTTTTTTTTTTAATACAGCATATACAAACATGGACCAACAATAGAAAAGGTATTGGCGATTACCACAACGACGCGACGGTGCTCGAACTGAGAATGATAAAAAAAAACTGATTAGCAGATATATTTGTGCACCATTTAAAGAAAGTGGCTTGCCCCCCTAAAGTAGCGTAGAGTAAACGCATTTTCCCTCAACATTTACTTGCCGTTTCCTTGTTCAGTAATACATGAGAAACAATAGCTATTTTATTTATTTTGACAATAGAGCATAAAACATATTGCACTAGCGTGGTTAGAATCAAGATGAAACCCTCCCACAAAAATACTAAAACGGTAATAAGTATAAAAAACGAAGTGGTGCTATATATAGTTTAGAAGTGAGAGCACTTCATTAAACTACACATAAAATAGAAAAAATTCCAAAATACGAAATCGAAATTCATTAAAAAAAAGATTTATCTTTTTTTTTTTTTTGTAAACCTTCTAACCATCATTGAACATACTGAGCCACTGAAGCACAAACAGCGTTTGAAAACGTTACTTGTTCAAAATCGCGCAACAAATTTTTTTAATTGTGAAATGTGGAATAGTCGTTTTTCAGAAACCACCCCCTCCTGTTTTTGAGAAATACATATTGTTCCCTCGCTAGTTTTTGCCTCAGACAAATTGTTACCAACAGAGGAGTTATTTTCTGTCATCATAAAATTGCATGTTTTCAACAAAAGCTCGCCGATTTTTAACATCGTAGAGCGTTATTTCCGAAGTATAGTATGTAATTGATAAGTTAAAGTGATATCGTGAAAGAAACTGCTAGAAAGAAGCGGAGAGAAAAGGTTTGTTTCCATCTCTTTTAAGGACCGCCCAATTTCAGATTAGCCTATTGCATACTTCAGACCCCATATAACTAAATTCTATCGTGCTAGATAGACTTAAGTTAACATCAGTGTATCCAACCGAAATCTACCAAAGCAAAGTTGCACATTTTGTATGGTTTGTCTTGTAGCGATGGGGCGCAGTTAGCGCTGCTCCGGGTGTCTATCAAATTTTCATTTATCAGTCTATTTGGGCTTGACCAATTTTTTTAAATTATTTTATTCGGTCAAAATACCGCTCCCCTGGCTACTGCGCCCGTGGCAAGAGCCACTCCTGCCAACCCCTAGCTACGCCACTGTATATATATATCAGGCACGTGCCGTCAATTAATGCCTAGGGTAGGCAGATGCGAAGATTTGTGGAATAATATAGATCTTTAAAAACGCATAAAATGTAAAAAGTAGTAAAAAAATATGAATATGAAAGATGTTTACTTACAATACAAATAAAATACATATATGCCGAATTTTCGACTGCATATATGTATATAATTTATATATTTCATTTCCATATTAGGTACAGTTTCAACTTAATCCTACGAAAAAGCGGGATATAAAAAAAACCCCTAAAACAGTTGAAAATTATTGCATTTGATAAAAAAGAAAACACGACAATGGAGTAGCAAACTGTAAACATTCAACAGTGCTGTACAAAAGACGATATTAAGACGTCTAGACCGTAGAAACGCCACATACTCTACAGGCACTGTTCTGCGCATCACGTAGTCAAGTTTCGGCGGAGAAAAGAAGAAACCGCAAAGGCACTTTTCGGACAGCCTTTCGTCGCCGCTTTTCGAGCATTAGGGGAGAAAAGTGCGGGGCACGTGCACTTCCTAATACTACGCGCAGCATAGATACAGTGGTTGAAAAGCAGCGGTAGTCGGTGCTTTTTGAGGAAGAAAAATTAACATTTCGGGGATTTTTTCTGCTCTATTCGCTGTTTAATACCATAATATTTCCAAATCAGCGCATTACATGTCATTTAATGAAATTCAAAAATTGGTATGTTTTCTTCATGGGTAGGCACTGCCTACCTTGCCTACCCAGACGGCACGTCTCTGATATATATATATATACGTAAATGCAGTAAAGATTAATGTTGTCGTGTGACGCTGCACTATCTTGCAATGTAAATGGTCCGTTCGTTTTATTAAATTTGAATTAATGCAAAAAAAGTGCAGTTAAAATTTAGAGGGAAAATATTCCCTCGAAATTCAAAAAGAACAAGAAATTAATTTAAAGGCCGAATCGCAAGTGAAAAGTAACAATGCAAAAATTTACCGCTAAACTCCAGGCCAACGCCTCCCCGAGTGCCTTTGAATTTAAAATCCAAAAGAAAAAAATAAAGACCGACTTACGCCACTGCAGGTGTAGAAGCATTTCATAAAAAACCAATTAATTCAACACAACATCTTTATTTTTGTGACAGCTTTACTCATACATTTTCATATTTCTTATCTTGAATGAGAGATATCTCTCTTACAAAAATCATTAAATTGAACTATTAAACATCTATTTTAAATCCTTTCCATATTCTTGATACTAGAGATAGTAAATAACAACATCGTGTTGGTTCTTGATTTACAAATCAACTATTGTTCCTGAAATAACGACTACTGAATTGTAAACGTCTTGAAAAGTTAAAAGGGAAAAAAAACAGTAGAGAGACTGGAGCTGGGAAAATCCGTAGAGTAACTCGGCAAAAATACCAATGAAAAACTGAATTCTCTGATGAGGTCAAGTGGAATCAAAATTATGAGCAGGAGTTGACATTCGCTCATTACGATATAAGATAATAGAATTTCTGGATGCTGGACGAGGCGAGAGAAGAAACATTATGGCGGTGGAAGAGGGAGACGGCAACGGAAGCTCATTCCAATGAGCTACTCAGAAAAAGAAAAATGCATCTCGAAGAAAGGACGAAGAGGGAAGGCTATTGTTGAGGCGAAGGAATTTGGCATTGAAGCTGCTGGATAAAAGTGGATGAAGCTGACATATTTTCATTGGGACTTGTACCCCATATAGTTGTAATTTTACGTGGGGGACTGCGCTGCCCCGCCGTACTCAACTCGCCATAGGGAATTCTTCGATGGATTCTTTGATCCGACAAAAAAAAGGCGCTCTGCTCCTCGAGAAAGAACCTCTTTCCTCTCCTGTTTTGCGGGGGAGTCCGTCTGAAAAATCGTGTCTCCTGCACTAGATTCCTATGACTGACCTTGAGCTGTCCAATCAGAGCTAGCGTCGGTTAGGAGTCATTGCCCTAAGGAATGTGCGTGCCAAAGTTTCGACCAAAGGTGCACCGCGTGGATCAAAAATGACCTTTACAACAATTCGGGCGGGGGAAATGATCCGAAAGAATTCCGCTCAAAGTGGCTAAAGATGGAAAAATGCAAAAAGACCGAAATTTTGGATAAAAAAGGGCATTAAAAATCGCGATTCGAAAAGGCATTAAATTGGCCAAAAATGCTTAAATGATATATCAAAAAATTAAGGGAAAATTAAGGGGGGTAAAACTTTTAAGGAGGAAATACATTCCGATGTGAATTTAAAAAGTTGTTGATAGAGATTAGCGAAAAACAGCGTTAAGCGAACCTGAATGGGGAGTTGCTATTTGATTAACTAACTGTAAAAATTCCTAACGATGTGATGCAATATCACAAATGTTTTGCAGAAAAACAACTATACTAAGAGAATGTATCACAGAACAGTGTAGAGAACAGTTGTTTTTAAGTATTAAAGTCTAATTTTTCAAATGCAGACACTATAAATTTGTTTCTCTCAAAAAAAATAGTTTAAAAAAAGCAAACTGTTGTTTTGCAAACACTTGTTTTTAACAATTCCTCAGAATAAAAAATTAATTGAACTAAAGCTAATAGCATTTATATTGTTTTGCCTATGAAATTGAATTCGTACCAGTTTATTGAAGAATTTGAAATTTCTAGACGTTGAGTTAAATAAAATGTTTCATAACTACGTTCTGTATGTTAGCTATACAAATCTATACAAGATGAAAGATAAAAACCAGTATTGGTCAACAGATTTTTCAGCTGTATATTTCTCAAAATACAAGTTAGATTATTTATCCAACCGATTTTTTTTTTTTTTTTTTTGATTTTTTAATTGAATTAAAAAATGAATATGTTATAAAAAAAATAATAAACACTCTTTTATGTTCTCATCTTGGATAAGAACATTTAGGGTCAGGTGGAGTGGAATGGGGCAGATTTGGTCTATTTTTTAAAATGATTCTATTTGCAAACCCATATATATATTTTTAATTCCATCCTTACACTTGATTCTTCCCCTTTAATTTAAAACTGATAGTTATTGAAATTTGTTACCATTGACATTTTAAAAATTGCAATTGAATTATCTGACTCATTTCACTCCACGGCGGGGTGGAATGGATTTTTATGGGGTGGAATAGGTCATAGCAATAAATATACAATAACTAAAGAATTATTACCAAAAAACATACAATTACTGAAAGAAATTATTACTAAAGTACCATTAATTTATTTTTACTTATTTAAGACCCAAATATTTTGAACTAAAACTGAAAAATATAATGTCCAAGACCATCAAATGCTAGCTCGTTAAATGTCTTCAGAATTTGACATCTAGAAGCATCGTCTCTATCTTCCTTCTCTGGGAAGATGTAGTAGTTGCCTGAGCTGGCTTTTTTTAGAAAATTATGCTGTAGTTCTGGACTGGTCATTGACAGCTGTCAAGTGACCAACAAATTCTTTAATTGATTTCGTGCTTTTATATTGGACAACCCCCCCACTTTCCAGGTGTTGGTTCTTGCATAAAGTAACTTGGACATTTCCTCATTTAAGAGTTGGATTTTTGTTGGTTGCTGCTTAGAAGATCCCTTGGCTTTTTTCTTCATAGATCTTTATTTCTCTTCTTTCAATAACTTTTGTGCAACAGCTGCTTCTGTCAATATTTCTCCTGCTAAATTTTGCACACGTTTCCTTTTCCTCTTGGAATTTTCCATGGTTTCTTTAGTTGCAGCTCACGGATTTAGAGAAAATGTGTGAAGAATTGCATTTGAATCTTTGTTTGGGAATGATAATATCTGAAATTCCAAACTAGAAGTGGAAGATGCAGGACAGGATGTCAAAGATGCATGACTGGATGTCGAAAATGCAGGACTGGACGTCGAAGGTGCAGGACTGGATGTGGAAGGTGCAGGACTGGACGTGGAAGCTGCCAGACTTGATATCGAAGGTGCTGCGCTGCACTGAATGTTGAAGAAAGGGCTCGAGTGGATGCCATTGCCCTTTCTGTGAGCAATATTCAAAACGCCACTGCAACTTTTCTCAACGGGAACAGACCGGCCCCGACAAACATATACCCGTCACATAACAATGCTTATTTCATCTTTGTTATATTTCAGAATCTTCTAAATTTGCATTTACTTATTTATTGATTTCAAAAGTCATTTTGTCTCATTATGGATAAAATTCGCTAAGCCTAAATATCAGGGTTGGCAAAAACCCGAGGTTTTCTACAAAAACCCAACCCACCCGGGTTTTTCTGGAGTTTTACGGGTTTTTCTGGGCTTTTGTATGTTAAAATTTTATTTCTTATGCGGGTATTGATATATAATGTATGCATTCATTCAAAAAAAAAATATTTGTTAAGTTAAAGTTCTGAATTGCATTTAATCAATGTCAACTGATTAATAATTAATATTATTAACAATATCAATTAATAACATCATCAACCGAATTGTAATATTTAATGTATATTTTTTTGAAGCTTTGGACAATGGTTTCAGCTATGAGCTTTTATCACTTGTCTTTTACAAAATAGAAGAACTGTTACAAATGGGCTTTCCTACAAATTCAGGAATATTTACGGTGTGAAAGTTTCAAAAACTTAAATTTATACCATTAAAAAATTAAAACCATTGTTTATTAATAGCACTTGTTTATTAATAGAAATAATCATCTTTTTTCATTAAGTAGCTTGCTTCAATATCAAGTCATGTCATTTGCATGTTTTTTATAAGGCATATCTCAATGCTAGGTGTGTGTCTGAGATAAGGGAAGTATCTCCCCCCCCCCCTTCCTTCCTATTTTCAAAACCAAAACTGATTAATTTCAGTTGGGGGAGGGGCGTGGGAACTCTTAATTGATTTTTTTTTTTTTTTTTGAAATAATCATTAAAAAAACTAGGTTAACATTAGAACTTTGCAAGAATTATAAATTCATTAATAAATGCTTGTCATAATATTTTAGTAGTAATAAACTGCGTGGGGAAGCATTTTCTTTGTTTTTTTTAAATCAAAGAAAGGGTTTAGTGCTTCAAGTCAGTGGTATGGTACCTCTATAATATAGCACTTGAAAATCATCATATACTAAATGCAGAAGGGTTAGAAGAAATGAAGAGCAAAACTTTATTTTCTTGCTCCAGAATAAAAGCAAAAATTGCAGTATTTTGTCATTATTTGACTGCTGTGTTGAATCAAAATTATCATTAATAAAGCAATTGTTTCCATCTACAAGAAGTTTATCAATGGATCATTTTCAATTTAATTTGAAATTTGCAATTCAAAAAATAAATAAATAATAATAATAAGTATTTTACAACAAAAAGTAGTATCATAGCTAGGAAAATTTTCTGGACGATGACTTGAAAATTGAAGAAATAATTACTTTATAAAATAAATAATTACTCTAAGAAAAATTATCTCAAATAAACCTGATTTCTTACTTTTTTTTTTTTTTTTTGTATAATTTAGATGAGATATTATTATTGACTATATTTGTTGATAACTTAGAAATTAACAAAAACCCACTTTTGACAAAAACACAGGTGGGTTTTTGTTGGTGGACTCCCAGAAAAACCCGGGAGGGTTTTTCTGGGCTGGGCCCACCTTTGCCAAAACTGCTAAATATGCCCCATTTCACCCCACCACAAGAAAATAACTACAAAAAAAGAAAGAATTGCTATTTTTCTTACCTATTTTTTCAAATTGTAGATGAAAGAATGTTCTAACTGATAGCACTTGAGAATTTCAAGAAAAAAATATATAGTAAGATTTTAGGAAGTTAGTCAGGCTTACTAAAAATTCACATGTGACTGAAGAAACAAAATGTCAGTGTGGTGCTGACACCGATTATACATAAACTTTTTTTTTAATTAGAAGTATTGCATATAAGCCCTTCTTAATTTGTGTAAAGTTTGGGAAAAATTCAGGCAGTACAAATATTGTTATTAATGAAAATACACATTTCATTTCACACCTCCAGGGTCCCCCGTACCTACCACAGCTTCGTGGTTTAACCGGGATAGGGCCCTGAAGGGCGCTCTGTTCTTAATTTTGAACCAGAACCTAAGGTCGAGCAAACCCTAGGCCCAGCACCCCCAAAGGTATCGTTTCACTTGGAGGACTTTGTGACCACGACATTTTTAACGCCTCCCAGCCACCATTAATCAAGGCGGTGGATCTTTGATTGGCTGGGATCGAACCCGGGTCCCTCCGGACACGAGTCCGATGCCTTACCGATCAGGCCGCCACGGCCCTCAATGAAAATACACAACATGCCCCATTCCACCACATGACCCGTTTCACCCCACCTGACCCTAATTTTGATAACATAACAAACTTACCTAATAATAGTAAGGAACTGGGAAATTGTGAGCTCTTGGGGCACTAAAAACTTAGTCTTGTCCAACAAGGGCAGCTGAGATTCCTTGTGATATCGCTCAACAATTACCTGTAAGAAAACACATAAGAAATCATTAAAATGAAGGAATACAATTCTTTGATCAAATAATCTGAGCTTTATATACTGGACAAAAATAATAAAAGAAAAACTGATGTTATAAAAGTTTAAGACTTGAAACTTTATCAATGAAATTGTTTTAAAAGTTTTTCTAAAAAATTTTCATCTAGGTTGAATAGTAAAACAGCTGTTTAAAGGATTAAATAGTTTGTTCTTAAAGAGAAGAGTTTTAAGTCTGTCCCAAGATGAAAAATAGCAAGAAAAGTGCGTTTTTCGACGAAATATTTTGTAAAATGTTTCATACATTACAGAAGGATCTGTTAAATTTTCCTAAAGAACTGCTGTAAACTTTTCTGTTCTTTAGGAACACAACAAATTTTAGTACATTTTTAAGAATTTTAGGAGATGTAAAAATTTTTGGGAAATTTAGGAATTTAAGAGCGAATGCTAACCCTGGATGTGTTTCATTTACACTAGCTTTTGAAACATACAATTTGTTTTTTCTTTACAAGAAAATTTTGCTAAATTACAAAAGCAAAAACATTAATTCATACAGCCCAATACAAGCGGCTGACTTTGGATGTCCTGCAAATGGGATGCATGCAAATAAATTATATTATAAACAAGAAAATTATTCAACAAAAATCACACTGTGCCAGGAGTCTGCATCCAATGGCGTACGCAAACAAATCATTTCGGGGGGTTGGGGGGGGGCTGACTCAAGATTCTTTGGGAGTGGGGGGGGGAGCACCTCATAAAATGTAGCTATGAAAGGTAAATGTCAAATTTATGCTTAAATACTTATTTTAGGTCGACAAATACATCATTAAAAAAACTTTTTTTGTCATTAAAATTATTGTAAAGAACGCGTTTTGATGGACACAGATATTGATAAATTTTAAAAATATTCATTGAAAGAGGTGTTGCTGAAACACTTGTTTGCAATATTTTAGCAAATTTACGCTCTACTAGTGTTAATTTTGCAGTTTATTTTACTTTTAATCCCAAAACTGAATTTAAATGAAATTTTCTGAAATTTATTTCGCAGAATCAGATAACTGAAAAACGTTAATCGGCATTTCTAAAACATAGATTTGCAATAAAATGGACAAAATGGAACAATAGGATAATCATAAACATGATGTACAGTAAAATAGCCATGTCAAAAGAGAAAAATATATATTTCTTTTAATTTTGTCCTATATTTAATTATCTTTCTGAAAACTTTTCTAATTTTGGGTTTTCAACAAAAAAAAAAAAAAAATTAGCTTACATTTTCAGAATGTTTTGAAAATTTCGGAGGGGACTGCAGCCCAACCCTGAGTACGCCACTGTCTGCATCAAATTTAAATATTAAAAACTGCGCTTACCCCTGTTTAGTTAAGAAACGGCGAGCTATTACAAAATCATGGTGAAATTATAATGTCTGATTGTCTTGGATCTGATGGTGAGATGGCCCTTATAGTAGCATTTCTAATAGTAGCTACTGGCAACTGTAGATCTGACCATAACATAATACCCATCAAGATGTGTATTTTTTTTTTTACCTTACATTTTATCCTAAATTATTTTTTTCTCTGTGCATTCTGTTTTCAGAGTGAAAACAGTCACAAGTTCATGTATAGCATTTTCCAATTCACTAATTCATAAGAAAGTGGTTGATTCATTTCAGTTTCATCAATTAAAGAAAAGAAGGATTAAGATAAAATAAATACTACAACTACAGTTTCTAATGAACACTGGTTACTAGCTGGAGAGTTAAATTTTCAAGTACACTCATAGGTACAAATAAAATCAAGACTATTTCATACCGGTATCTTGGTTGGAAACTTTTGTCGAATATTTTCTACTTCTTCCTTTCTTGTAGCTGAAATAATGCAAGTTAAAAAAAATGATTAATTAAATAAATATATACGTATGTGATATCATACTCACAAAAATTCCCCATCGCCCAATTTTAAAACACAATGATTGATGTTTAGTAAATTTTGAAGAAAAAAAAACATGTGCAAAAAAAGCTCCCCTAGAAAACGAAACTAGTGACATTAGATTGGTACTGATTTTTGAACTTGATACTGATTAATATAATTATGATATTTACTTCGCTTCTTTAGTTTCAAGTAGAACCACCAAAAAAAAAATCTGGTATGGACCCCACACTACTTCCTTTCCCGTGTAAATTTCTTAGCAGTTGCCTTAAGTGTTAAAAAAGTGCTTGGAGTGAGCAAGGTAACAATTCAAATATTTACTCCCCTAATAGGCCACAAAACAATGCAAAAAAATATTTTACAATGGTTAATGTTCTAAATATTGCTGATTTTAATATCATTCAGTGAATTTTTCGCAAAATATCGCCAATAGCGCCAAGTTGAACCCAAATTCAAAAAAAAAAATTGCCAAATTTGTCGCCAACTTGGCGTCAAACACTTGACAACCAAAAGCTTGGCGACATATCGCCAAGTGGTCGCGCCAATTCATATCACTTGAGTCTCTGCATTGAAATTAACACTGATTTACCCAAAAAAGGGGTAAAACACCCCCTTGGGAACATCCAAATGCAACCACAAGGGGAGGTGCACAACTAGACCATCCTCAGAGCCTACATACCAAGCTAGAAGTTTCTACGGTATATAGTTTTTGAGTTATGCGAGCCACATCCGCACATACGTACATACAGACGTCACGAGAAAACTCGTCGTAATTAACTCGGG
The DNA here is from genome assembly GCA_038373865.1 of Uloborus plumipes. NCBI lineage: Eukaryota > Metazoa > Arthropoda > Arachnida > Araneae > Uloboridae > Uloborus > Uloborus plumipes. The sequence goes on from JAXGGA010009476.1 coordinate 25,575, forward strand.
GGTGGTTGAAAAGAATTTTTTGGCTGCTTATATGTTGGTAGGTACATATGCACGTGCTGACAGGTCGAAAAAACTACTGAACATTCATTCGGGGGTGAGCAAAATCAAAATTTAGACTCAAATTTGAGTGATTTTTTTTTCGCGATCACAATACTTCCTTTACTACGTAAAAGGAAGTAAAAAAGGCTGGGTTTCTCGCGCTGGGTCCAGTTTTACGGGCCATACCAGAAATACTATTATTGACTGAGACAAAACATTGGTGTTGCTCATTTTATTTTTTCCTCTTAAATTGCTTTATTGATAGAAACATTGTCTATATTCATAGGATCATAGTCAGGCCTGTGACTTCAGACACCAAGGCTGTTAAAAAAAAGATAACATTAACTCACTGATGGCAAGCCAAAAAGTTTTGCCAAGTAACTATACTGCATGATTGCATTGATAATCTTGGTAGGGGGGGCATTTCACGGTATTTGTGACATAGGGGTGTCCGTAACAAAACTTTTTAAAAGTTCAAAATTTTTATATATATTTAAAAAGTACATTCTAAAGTATATGAGTATCATATTGTTTTCATAGTTCACTTTATATTATGTTTATAATTGCACTCAGAACTATGAAAATGCAATTTTAATCGTTACAGACTCTACATTGAATTTTTATTTAAAAACTAAACTTGTATTCCAATTATTGTTACGGACCCTACAGTCATCATTTTCACAATCCATAATTTTTCATAAAACGCACTTTTTGATTAAAATAGTTAGCTATATAAAATAGTTAGCTATATTAGAGGTGAGCCTTTACTTCATCTGTCTCAAGTACCAGTTTTGGCTTAAAAATCGGTTTAAGCCAGATTTAAAGAAAAATTCAATGTAGAGTCCGTAACAGTGAAAAGTGCAATTTCAATGTTCTGAGTGCAATTACAAACATAATATAAAGTGAACTATGAAAACAATATGATATTCATGTACTTTAGAATGTACTTTTTCAATGTATATAAAATTTTTAAACTTTTAAAAAGTTTTGTTATGGACACACCCCCCCCCCCCCCCCCCCCAGTAGCAGAAATTGAAAGACGTGAGACGTACACCGCAGATTTTTCATCACTCTGCAGATAATTTTTAAAAGAAAGAGAGGGAGAGAAAATAAAATACAGCTCAACGAAAATTGAGAGAAAATAAATGTCTTTGGTGAGCCAGAGAGTGATGCTCTTTATCTTCAAAAAAAAAAAAACGGAAATTATCCGATGTTTTGTACTTTCTTCATACATTTTTAAAATCCTTCCCTAACAGATTGGTATTAGGCAGATTAGCTGAGCGGCGCTGAAAATCGAAATATAATGGAAAGATATTTTGTGATTGGTTTACTTGCGATTCTTCCACTCCTGCAGAAAACATTTATGTTGGGGGGGGGGGGGGACTGGCTCCTTGCTTGTAGTAAATGTAAAGAATCGTGGATTCGCTGTTAGGTTAACTATTTGTGCTTTCAAAAATAACATTTGTTTGAGTTGTAGTGGTCACTAAAAGAGTTTTTAAGGAAAATGACTCTTTACCCCTTTGGGGGTGGGTGATCTTTTTTTTTTCCCTATAATGATGGCTGTTTTTAAAGACTGCATCAAACATGCCAATGGATATCCGTCTTTTCTTCAGTTTCATTTTTTCCCGATTTTTCACGACCAAATGTTTCGCCTTTCTCCTGCAGTTTAAATTTAAAAGAGAATTCAACTTTTAAAGTTAAAATAACTTCTTCTAAAAATGAAATAAGTTCATACTAAAAAATAGAAAAAAAAAAAGAACTCCCTCTCACTCTCGAAAAAATTACGCAAATTCACGACAACAATAGCTTGATCTTGTGATATTAAAATCACACGAATGTTCTTTGTAATTTTATTATAAATATCGAGTGCTTTAAATTTTCGTATTCTCCATCACATATATCGAAAACCGTGTTTGTTTTGAAACATCAAGCCTGTGCTTCCCCAAAAATCGTACGGCCTATTTGATACTTCAATCCTATTACATCCTGTAATTATTTGATTCATTTTGAAAGGTGGAAATTGCTTTAACTAATACTATTTTAAAGTGATTTGTTTACTTTTTATTTCAATAATTAACTTATTTTTTAAACTGCAGTTACATAATTTTAGGAAAGTAGTGAATTTAAAAAAAACTATCCACATAATTATCTCATTTGTTTTCAAAGTAAATATTTTTTTTAATACTTGAATTTGATTTTATGTTTAATAAAGTTCATATATAAATGAATCTAACAATTGAAAACAATAGCTTTTACCGTATAGGCTATAGGAGGACAGAAATACATTCTAAGTGTTGTGAATTCCTATAGTTTACATATTAATGTAATATGCAATTAAAAAAATATACTTACAATTCATTGAACACAATTTGGTGTTGTATGTAAGTAATCGATCGAATTTTCTAAATCAATTATTTAAATATTTATGGTTGTGTCCTAAAAAAAATTTTCAGACTCTTCAAAAGTGCTTGATGTTAAGGAGGTTAAGTTTCTCCACTTCAATCAGTATTGTTTAACAGGTGTTTTTTGAGAGATTTTGCCAAAGAGCAACTTGTCAGCAGCAAATGTGTTAAAAAGTCCTTAAATATTACTCAATTTTAATTTTAAAAAAGGAGTAAAATGTTTGCGAATTATATGAAAACTTAAAATAAAACTAATAAAAATGCTGCAGATTATTTCCAACTAACCAAATCAGTGTCGCAGACTGGCTAGAAAGTTTCTGCTTCTGGGGACACCCCTTTGTCACAAATATCGTGAAATGACCCAGGGACAACTAACACAATACCCCTATCACCAATTCAGTACATTCTTCATAACATTCCAAATTGAAAATACTGTCATTTTAAAGACTAGAAATAGAAGGTATGTAATTGACTGAGACAAAGCATTAGTGTTACTCATTTTAGTTTTTCCTCTTAAACTGCTTTATTGATAGAAACATTGTCTATATTCATAGCATCATAGTCAGGCAATTTAAAACTATGACTTCATGACACTTCAGACACCAAGGCTATTAAAAAAAGACCCCATTAACTCATTGATGGCAAGCCGACCAGTTTTTCCAAACAACCATACTGCATGATTGCATTGATATCGTTGGTACGGACGAACAACACAATACCCCTCTGACTAATTCAGCATTCTTTATAACATTCCGAGTAGAAAATACTGTAATTTTATATACGTGTTGCCAATATCAGTAAAAACTTGATGCTACGTTTCTTTCATTGCTGTTGAAAAACTTTAAATTATTCGTTCAAACTAGTCAATGAATATAATACTCAATTTTGATACGTTTAAACTATCCCGAACTTCACATTTACAACATGGTTCCTTTCAAATTTATAAATTTAAAGGCACTATACTAAAATAAGAAGCAATAAAAATTTGAATAAATAATTTAATAATAAATGTTATTTCTAATTCAATAACTACAAAAAAACTTTTAAAATAAAAAAAAGTTAGCTTAAAGCCACTATATAACCACAACAAACACAAACAGTGATATCAAAATAGTTCCAGTTTTAGGTGATAAAGATGCAACAAAGCTAATCCTTTCGCTTGTGCGTAATCTGGTAAATGCATCAACATAAACAATCACTTTTTGAAAGATGCAGAACCCAACCCATGACTCACCTAATGATTTTCTCTGCTTAAAAGTGCCCATGGCATTGATATTCCTGTCGGATTTGTCTCGAAACAATTTATTCATTGTGAATTTTGAATTTTAAACAAATCAGATTTAAGCTTTGTTCATCTGTTGACGAAATAATAAAAGAACTAATCAAACATGTGACATTTCAAGCAAAATACTAACTTGCGCAACGTCACGTTTCGAGGTCAATGTAATTGCCAGCTACAAAACAAAACTTATTTATTTTTTGGATGGTGAAGGGTTGAGAAAGAGAAATTTAGTTTATTTATATTAAGCCAGAAAATTATACATTTAAGAAAATTGAAAATACAAAGGCATTACAAAGACAGAAGACCCAAGGCTTTCTTTTCCTCCATAAAATATCTACGAGAAAACTTTCTTTTTTTTTTTATTCGAACTAAAATACAATTCATATTTAGCAGAATAGAAACTTTTATCTAATTCTAATATGTACATAATATTGTATGGTTATGCGCACTAATAATGTTTTTCTTGTTTTTTCCTACTTTTATTTTTTTAATGATCTCCTGAAACGAGAAGTACTTTCTGCTTTCACCGACAGTTTCACTGTTTATGTTGTGTGTCGAACTTGTAAACAGCAAAATGAATATTTTCATTTTTACTTTAAAAAATAGTCACAGATGCATGATGCAAATGTTGAACAAAATCACAAGAAGTCACGGCCCTCAATTTCCAGGTAAATTTTTCCTATTGTTTTGACACTGAAAGTTTGGTTTGATTTTGTATTAAGTTCATGATAGGGGAATTCCGTTAATATGTGATATACTCTATGTAGTGTTTTAAAAATTTTCATAATGCAAATGGAAATATTCAATTCTTCCTTTTTTTTTAATTCATTTTTAGAGACTTTTTTGCAGAACTTTTTTTCCATGACAAACTTGAAGTTTAAAATGATATTTTAGCGTATTTTGCTGATTGATTGTGAAAGCTTACAGCTTGTTACTTGAGAATTCCGATATCCACTAAAATGTAAATGAAATATGAGCTTTCTTTTTAATAGTTCTTTGAAATTTTCTTGCACATTGTACCGTAAGCAACAGAGTTACATTTTAACGCATATCATCCCAGTTCGTTCACACTAAGGGGAAAAAGTGTGGTGAGATTTCCCATCTTGACTAAAATTTTAAAAGAGGATCCTTCTTAATTTTTATTCATTTTTTTTCTCAATTGAAGTGGGTGAGTATTTTTTTTTTCCACAAATAAACATGCTTGAGGAATTTATATTTATATTTATAAGGACAATTCATAAGTAGAACATGGAAACAGAAACATATCAATTACTTGCTTAATAAAGGTGCAATTTATTACTTTAGCGAAAAAAGCAAAAAATTTTGCAAGAAAAATTAATGTAATATTAATTCATGGCACTGGTAAATCCACACACAGAGGGGGAAAAGCGTGATGAGATATCCCACCTTGACTAAAATTTTCCAGGATTTTTCACAGGGTCTTCTTTTTTTTTTTTTTTTTTTTTTTTTTTTTTTTTTTTTGTGTGTGTGTGTGAAAAACTAAATAATTTTAATGAAAGAATTTTGGGAAAAAAAAAATTAATTTATGCATTCAGTTATGTATTCGGGTGCGGAGGGGGAGGGGAGATGGCGCAAATTGCACTATTGAAATTTTAGGTGGGAATTTTTGAAGCGTCCCCGATGTGTCAATCTTTTATTCCAATCCAGATAATGGAACTACTTTGATATAAGCCCCAAATCGGAAATTTGGCGACTTTTTTTTTTCGCGAAGCAAAAAACCTGTTGCCACAAAAATTATTGCCCCAAAACTTCAAAAAATAAACTCAAAAAATGGAAAAAATGCAAGAAAATACTAATTTTGGATACAGCAAAAACCTAAATTAGCTGTAAAAACCTAAATTGGCAACACCAAAATAGGAATTTTTTTTTTTACTTTTAAAAAAGCGTATTAAACGTCAAAAATGCAAAAATTCCGATTCCTGTAGCGGATGCAAAAAGATTGCAGTTTTCAAAGCGATGTCATCAAAAGCCTAAAAATGGCATATAAAAGAATTTATTTTGGAAAAAAATTTCACAATTACATTTTAAAGGTCTATGATAAACATATTATTATCTGTTAACACAATTAATGCAAAAATAAAATGAAACACCTATTCAGCGTTTAACATTTAGATTCTTAAAAGAACAGTTAATTTTGCTGTAAAAAATTTTAAATAATGATCTGAACAGAAAATAAAATAAGTTTTCATTTATTTGCCTTCCAATAAAGAATAATTAGCTTGAAAAATAAGTAAAATTTTATTTTTATATTGGATGGAAAGGGATGCAATTTTTAGAATGCGATTTTATAATAACAAAAAAACTGCTGTTGGTAACAGTTTTTCTGTATCAAATACTAGCGAGAGAATAATATGTAGGTACCTGTTTCTCAAAAATAGGAGGGGAGGTTTCTTAAAAACGACTATCGCCAATTACGCGATTTTAAAAATTGCGATTTTGAGCAAGCAACGTTTTCAAACTCTGCTTGTGCTAGGATGGTTGGATATCGAAGGTTAGATGCCATGTTCAAGAAATAAATTAGTAAATGAACCTTTTTAGTGAGTTTCACTTTCGTATTTTGAAAATTCTTCAATTTTATATATGCTTTAATGAAGTGCTACAAACTAGTGCACTTCTAAACTAGTAAAAAACTTTGTTTTTTATACTCATTACCGTTTTAGTATTATTCGGAGGGATTGGAGATTGATTCCTAATCAAGCCAGAACGATGTTTTGAGCTCTTTCCAAAGCAAAAATCTATTGTTTCTCGTATATTACTGAACTAGGAAACTCCAAGGGAATGTTTAGAGGACACACTCATACTCTTCGCTACTTCAGGTGGGCCAGCCACTTTCATAAAACAGTACATAAATATACGTTCTAACCAATTTTTTTTTTTTTTTTTTTTATCATTCTCCTCAGTCCGAGCACTGTCATTGTGTTTTTTACTAATACCGTCCCATGTTTGTGTATGGGCAATTCCACCATAACAGACGTATCCTTCGAAGCTTTAACACTCTCCAAAGACCCCAAACACGCTAAATCCTTGTTTAATTGTATGCACTTTATAAAGTACATGAACTCTACTTATATGTTATGCAATTAAATTTTGCAATTTTTCAAAAAAAAAATATTTTTTATAATATTTTTCCTCCGTAACAGACGTATGAGCCAATATTTAGAAAAGTGCCAATTTGAAGTTGGAGTTTTCTGATAAAAAAATTTTTTTGCAGAAAAAAATTAATATTGGATTTTAAGTCTAAATTGGGTCTAAATGCAAGAAAATAAAAGGGGGGAGGTCAAGGAAGTTATTTACCCCCTCCTTAGATTACTCACTTTTAAGCAGTTACAGATCTGATGTTAATATGAGCTACATATTTGAGTTTATGCTTTCAGTCTTCGTTAACATCTCTAAAAATGATATGCCAGAGCTTCCCCCAGGCTTGGGCGGGAGGGCGCTGCGCCCTGCCTGCCCTTTGATACTTAGAATGCGCCCAACTTGTCCTTTTACCAGTAAAACGGCGCCCTGATTGCCTCTTTGTTTATGAAGTAGCGCCCTATGATTCAAGAGAGTTATTATGAAAAGGTACCAAACCAGTTTCAACTTCCCCTTGTTATCCTACGATGTTTTCGAAGTGAAAATAAGGAGCATCCCCCCCCCCCCGGTTCTCTCCTACTTGGATTGGTATTGAGAAATGCATGCCTTTCATTATCAGTTGCTCAGCAGGGGATAAAAGTGGCCTGGGCATTGTAGAGGCTAAACAGATGATCTTCCACCTGTCACTTTGGGAGCAGTAACGAAGGAACACTTGGTTTCGATCTGATGAGCCACTGTTAAGTTCTCAATCATTTCCTTAATAGTCCAGGATCTGACAGCACTTCTGTAGGAATGTTTGAGTAGGGGGAATTTTTTTTTCAAAAATGTTTAGCAGGTGCCCTAGGAAGTATTTTGGACTCGGGTGGACATCCGCCACCTGGTGCATTTTTTTGCTATGACGTCATCAAAGATGGCGGCCATTTTGGTTCTCATAAATGCTAAAAAATGCCCAGCACTTGTGCAGGAAATTTAAAATTTGAGAATTTCTTTTCAAAAATGTTCAGTAGGTGTCCTAGAAAGAATTTTAGACTCGGGTGGACACCCGCCTCCTCTTAAATCTTCCGGTTATGACGTCATCAAAGATGGCCGCCGCTCGATCGTATAAATGCTCATATCTATATTGATATTTGACCGATTTGCATAAAAATTACAATTTTTTTACTAATTTGTCTGATGCTTATTTGTCTTTTAGCTGCACTGTTAGAAATTTACTCAAAAATGAAAATTTAAAATCAATTTATTTATTTATTTTTATTTTCAACTACCATAACTTAACCATAAAAAATGGTATTAACCCTTTATTTGTGCGAGAAACTGCTAACTCTCCTCTGCTTGCATGCCAAAAGATACAACCGTATTACAAATCAGTAAAACGTCCTGCTGTCCAAGCGATAGCAACGAAAATTTAAATTTATATAAAATAGATATGAATGAGACAAAATACGAAAATTCCGACATGTTGTAACAGTTAAGGAGAAGTACTTGATCTCTTTATCACAGTTCCGAATTTATTGTTGATTATGATTTTTCTTCCTAACATTCGAAGAACCGTCTTTACTATCCTGTAGTGCTAAAGGTACAATGTGCAAAAATATTGTCTCAATTAATGGTGCGTGGCACTCGTTGCACTAGAAGGTGGCAAATTCTCAAGGCCAATATTCTTCACGTGATCATACGCTGTAATTCTTAGTTCATCTAAAAATTTACATAATGATCCTTTTCGTATTACCTGCACAACGTATTCTTTTGCTGATTCGCGAATTTTTTCTACGTATTCCAGTCGGATGATATACCAATTTTCTCCAAATATTTCGTACAAACATAATGAAGAGCTGTTTTTTTAGTGTAAAATGTACTCCAGTAGTTTGATTCAGATATTGCGTGGATGGTTGGTAGGTTTTCATCTTTGTTTCGGTGAGTATTATGAGCAAACAAAAGTCTCGTAGAATCCATAACTCCAGTGTACCCCTAAAGTTCCGCTGCTTCCTCTGCTGTCAAGCAAATTATAATGATGCCCAATTCCTGATAATGCCCAAAAGTTGTTGATTAGGATAGGCAGAGTAGCATCTTTAGAGATTTTAATGACATGTATAAAAATACTGCTTACCTTGTTTCTAAGCGTTCGGATTCTTTAGGGGAAAATTTGCTCTAATTGTAAAAAATATTATGCTCTTCCACAGCACTTTGTGATGCTCCCAATATATGATTTAAATAATAATAATAATTAAAAAAAAAAACAGTTACTACTTCGTCAAAGTTTTTTTTTTATTTGTCATAGCCTTTCGTGCAAAAAAGTTCACTATATAACAGGACTTTTCATCAAACAAGGTTTCTTCTCTTGTGTTGCCATAAGATTTTTCTAGCTCTTTTTACAATGCACCTATTTGTAATCTTAACATAAACTCTTGTTCATTTAACAATGAACAGTTTTCAGATTGTTCATGCTGAAAGAGCTCTTCCACGTTAGAGGAACGAACTAAAAGTTTTCGTATCATGATGTGAGGCTGACTGTTTGACTTCTTTTACTGGCTTTCCTTATGGTAGTACAAGCATTTTGTGTTTTGTTGCAAGGAAATACTGGCAATATGGCTTTAAGAATGGAGCTTGAGCTATCGTGACTCTCTTCCTCTTGTATCGTGTTAAGTAGTCACCGGTATTAAAAAAGTTTTACAGATTTTTCATTGTATCTTGTGAAGCAACCAACAAACGTACTGGCTTCACAAGATACAATGAAAAATATATAAAACTTTTTAAATACTGGTGACTGAGCTTAATACAAGGGAAAAAGAGTCAAGATCGCTCAAGCTAAATTCTTAAGGCCATATTGCCAGTATTTCCTTGCAACAAAACACAAAATGCTTGTACTACCACAAGGAAAGCCGGTAAAAAGAAGTCAAACAGTCAGCCACACATCATGATGCGAAAACTTTTAGTTCGTTCCTCTGACGTGGAAGAGCTCTTTCAGTATGAACCATCTGAAAACTGTTCATTGCTAATGAACAAGAGTTTATGTTAAGATTACAAATAGGTGCATTGTAAAAAGAGCTAGAAAAATCTTATGGCAACATAAGAGAAGAAACCTTGTCTGATAAAAAGTCCTGTTTTTAGTGAACTTTTTTGTACGAAAGGCTATGACAAATAAAAAAAAAACTTTGACGAAGTAGTAACTGTTTTTTTTTAATTATTATTATTATTTAAATCATATATTGGGAGCATCACTAGGTGCTGTGGAAGAGTATAATATTTTTTACAATTAGAGCAAATTTTCTCCTAAAAAGTCCGAAAGCGTTAAACAAGGTAGCAGTATTTTTGCACGCGTCAATAAAATCTCTCAAGATGCTACTCTGCCTATCCTAATCAACAACTTTTGGGCATCATCAGGAAACAAACTGATCTTACAGCGTGGAAAGACCTGGACATAATAAATTGCTTGATAGCAGAGGAAGCAGACTTCGAGACTAAGGGTGTTAGCTTTATTTCCCAGGTATACTCTTATTCAGCGATTTGGTGTTTAGGAACTTTAGAGGTACACTTGAGTTATGAATTCTACGAGACTTTTGTCTGCTTATAATACTCACCGAAACAAAGATGAAAACCTACCAACCATCCACGCAATATCTGGATCAAACTACTGGAGTACATTTTACACTAAAAAAACAGCTCTTCATTATGTTTGTACGAAATATTTGGAGAAAATTGGTATATCATCCGACTGGTATACGTAGAAAAAATTCGCGAATCAGCAAAAGAATACGTAGTGCAGGTAATGCGAAAAGGGTCATTATGTAAATTTTTAGATGAACTAAGAATTACAGCGTATGATCACGTGAAGAATATTGGCCTTGAGAATTTGCCACCTTCTAGTGCAACGAGTGCCACGCATCATTAATTGAGACAATATTTTTGCACATTGTACTTTTAGCACTACAGGATAGTAAAGACGGTTCTTGGAATATTTTTTTGGAGAAGAAAAATCATAATCAACTATAAATTCGGAACTGTGATAAAGAGATCAAGTACTTCTCCTTAACTGCTACAACATGTCGGAATTTTCGTATTTTGTCTTATTCATGTCTATTTTATATAAATTTAAATTTTCGTTGCTATCGCTTGGACAGCAGGACGTTTTACTGATTCGTAATACGGTTGTATGTTTTGGAATGCAAGCAGAGGAAAGTTAGCAGTTTCTCGCACAAATAAAGGGTTAATACCATTTTTTCTGGTTAAGTTATGGTAGTTGAAAATAAAAATAAATAAATAAATTGATTTTAAATTTTCATTTTTGAGTAAATTTCTAACAGTGCATCTAAAAGACAAATAAGCATCAGACAAATTAGTAAAAAAATTGCAATTTTCATGCAAATCGGTCAAGTATCAACATAGATATGAGCATTTATAGGATCGAGCGGCGACCATCTTTGAGGACGTCATAACCGGAAAATTTAAAAGGAGGCGGGTGTCCACCCGAGTCTAAAATTCTTTCTAGGACGCCTACTGAACATTTTTGAAAAGAAATTCTCAAATTTTAAATTTCCTGCACAAGTGCTGGGCATTTTTTAGCATTTATGAGAACCAAAATGGCCGCCATCTTTAATGACGTCATAGCAAAAAAATGCACCAGGTGGCGGATGTCCAGTCCACCCGAGTCCAAAATACTTCCTAGGGCACCTGCTAAACATTTTTGAAAAAAAATTCCCCCTACTCAAACATTCCTACAGAAGTGCTGTCAGATCCTGGACTATAATCCTTGACTCAGGATTTTCTCTTGCTTTATTTACTGGGAGGGGCAGAGTTGTTTACACCAGTTTCCAAAGTAATTTGTCAATTCATAACGTCTATTCAGCGAAAAAAAAAAGTCCGCACACTTCCTGTCTGCTATGCTTGGGCAAGCAATAAACTTTTTTGCAAAACGTAGCACTTTTTGTTTGCTTCTTTCAAAGAAATTAACAACTTAAAAAAGGTAGTTGTTTTGCTTTAATAGTTCTGCTTGTTTGTTTTATCATATGCAAATCAAAATGGCTTGCTGAGATGTTGCTGTTATAGATGTCTCTGGAAATGCAGAGTAAGGATTTTTCTCCCTGCTCTTGACTTAAACAAAAAGAAATTTATAATAATAGCAATTATTTGCGAAATGAACTTAGAACTGCAAACAGATAGCAAGGGTTGGAGAAAAAATGGGATTGCTTCTGATAGATTGACCAGCTTTTTAAAATTATAGCCATCTGAGGTCTTTGGTGCTACTTGTTGACCTTATTTTGGCAGAAAATTATCTGTTGTTGTTGTTTTTTTTTTTTTTTTTGGTGTTTTTATCATATTCAGGAATAATTAATGTATTTTTCGTCTGTCTGTTAATATTGGATGTTCGGTATTGTCTGTTGTGCTATGTCTCTTTACTTTCGTATTTTTTTTCTCCGAATTTTCGGCGAATATGTTGGTCATTATCAATGACATTCATCATACAAACCTGATGAAATGTGATTCTAAATTTATTTGACTTTAATAAATTATTTTATTTACCGTTTTTATACTTCTGATGCTTTCATTTTGAAAAATGGGATCTCTGCATTCGATATGAAAATCAAATTTTACTTATTTTTCAAGCTAATTACTCTTTATTGGGAGGCAAATAAATGAAAATTCGCTTTATTTTCTGTGCAGATCATTATTTTAAAACTTTTAAAGCAACATTAACTGTTCTTTTATGAGTCTAAATGTTAAATACTGAATGGTCCGTTCATTTAATTTTTGTATTAAGAGCCGTTTTTTTTTTTAAGAATCAGGCAGTCAAAAAACTCGACATTTTTGATTTTGCTGAAAATTTCAGAATATAATCTTTATTTAAAATCATTAAACACGTGTTTTTTTATTTTTGCAAAAAAAATTTTTTCCTTTCCGTTTTGGGAGGTCAAAGTTGGACTTTGCTCTTTTTTTCAGTAAAAACATGCCAACTTAGATAAGCCAATACTTTTTGCTTTAGCAGTGAACCGTGGAACTGACAATTATTTTGTGTTCTACAATACCCCCACTAACTGTAAGTACCGAAATATTTGTGGACGACTCTTACCGCAAAGGTCAGAGGTCACTCAAAGTTGTACGAAAAAAAGTTTTTTTATGCAACTTTGACCGACCAAATCTTATAGTGGAAACAGTGAAACACTGTAGTGTTATATATCAGTAAATACCCACTAAAGAGCACTATCCAAAAACATGAAGATATGTGTTGTTGATATTTTGCACATTGAAATATTTGACTCTGAAATTGAAGAAATTGCAAAATTACCTGACTTTGAGGGTCATTATCTTCTTGCAGCATGAGTGAAGAAATATAAAACTAGCTGGAGTAGAAGCCTTTTTTGTCCCAGAAACACAATCAGTTAACAAACCTATGGCTACTCTTTCAGTTTTTGCATAATTCGGCTCTAAACTTTGCAAAATGAGTGTTTTTTGGCGTTAAGAAAAAAGGCCAATTACCTGTTTTAAAATAGGTATTGCTATTATTTGTAGTACTATTATATCCCAACTTCCTAACTAGCTGAAATGGCATCTAAAGATGGTTATACAGTTGAAACCAAATTGAAAATGAATTCTCGAAAATATTCAGTATACGTCAAAAACCATCTTTTTTTATTTGTCCAGGCGACGTTTTTTTTTTGTTATAGCTCTTTATTCCGTTCGGTTCCAACATGGTAAGCAATTTATGTACTTCTTGTCGTTCTAGTTGCTGTAAAACAGGAAAGCAATGTATCTTAAGTCTTATATAAAACAATATATCCTGTCATATTAAGTTTATAATGCTAAAAGAATATTTTGAAATGGACAATAAACATAATCCAAAAAAAAAAACTTCTGTTCAGCTGTGCCCTCTTGGTTCAGCTGTGCCCTCCTGGTTCAGCTGTGCCCTCTTGGTCTATGTTGTGAATGTCATCAAAAACTCAACTTTTTCACAAATCAGAAGCCTCTTTAGCAGAATGTCACTTCCTAAAAATCTTGGTACATTAAAGCCCCTCGGTGCTGGTCTGGAAATTTTTGATGACATTCACGACATCGAGCAAGAGGGCGCAGCTGAACAAGTATTTTTTTTTTTAGATTAGGTCTATTATCCATTTCAAAATGTTCTCTTACATTATAAACTTGATATGACAAGATATATTACTTTATATCAGACTTAAGATACATTACTTTTCAGTTTTACAGCAACTAAAACGACAAGAAGTACATAAATTGCTTACCATGTTGGAACCTAACGGAATAAAGAGCCGTAACAAAAAAAAACGTCGCCTGGACAAATAAAAAAAGATGGTTTTTGACGTATACTGAGTATTTTCGAGAATTCATTTTCAATTTGGTTTCAACTGTATAACCATCTTTAGATGCCATTTCAGCTAGTTAGGAAGTTGGGATATAATAGTGCTACAAATAATAGCAATACCTATTTTAAAACAAGTAATTGGCCTTTTTTCTTAACGCCGAAAAACACTCATTTTTCAAAGTTTAGAGCTGAGTTATGCGAAAACTGAAAGAGTAGCCATAGGTTTGTTAACTGATTGTGTTTCTGGGACAAAAAAGGCTTCTACTCCAGCTAGTTTTATATTTCTTCACTCATGCTGCAAGAAGATAATGACCCTCAAAGTCAGGTAATTTTGCAATTTCTTCAATTTCAGAGTCAAATATTTCAATGTGCAAAATATCAACAACACATATCTTCATGTTTTTGGATAGTGCTCTTTAGTGGGTATTTACTGATATATAATACTACAGTGTTTCACTGTTTCCACTATAAGATTTGGTCGGTCAAAGTTGCATAAAAAAACTTTTTTTCGTACAACTTTGAGTGACCTCTGACCTTTGCGGTAAGAGTCGTCCATAAATATTTCGGTACTTACAGTTAGTGGGGGTATTGTAGAACACAAAATAATTGTCAGTTCCACGGTTCACTGCTAAAGCAAAAAGTATTGGCTTATCTAAGTTGGCATGTTTTTACTGAAAAAAAGAGCAAAGTCCAACTTTGACCTCCCAAAACGGAAAGAAAAAAAATTTTTTTGCAAAAATAAAAAAACACGTGTTTAATGATTTTAAATAAAGATTATATTCTGAAATTTTCAGCAAAATCAAAAATGTCGAGTTTTTTGACTGCCTGATTCTTAAAAAAAACGGCTCTTCATTGTGTTAACACACGGAAATAATATGTTTATCATAGACCTTTAAAATGCAGTTGTAAAAATATTTCACCAAATATTTCTACCACACCCAATTCGTTTATATGCCGTTTTGATGCCATCACTTTGAAAACTGCAATCTCTTTGCATCCGCTACAGGAATCGGATTTTTCGCAGTTTCGATGTTTAATCCGCTGTTTAAAGAGGAAAACAAATGAAAATTATTTTTATTTTTGTTAAATTCATTTTTTTTTTTTTTCCAAAATTATGATTTTCACAAAATTATTTAGTTTTTCACAAAAAACGGACCCTGCGAAAAATCCTGGAGAGACCCCTGATACTAGTAATTGCAGTGAAGCTTAATTTATTTTATTCAATTTTAAAGTTCAAACATTTATTAAATACTAGGTGACCCGTGCGGAATTCCGCAAAAAAAAAAAAAAAAAAACTCTAAACTTAAAATTTAATACGACAATTTTTATTGGCTTCATTTGCACAACATCGCCATCTACTGCCGTCGTTCTGACAACTTTTCAAAGAGATCAAAGACACGTTCACTTTTACAACTACTACAAAAGTGATACCCTGTATTAAAATCAAATACCCAAGGCTACTACTAAACTAAATACTAACGTTATCGCAAAACTACCATAGTATTTTGAAACAATAAAAGTTACAATTAAGGTTTACCGAGCTAAGCCTTGGCTTGAAATGTCGCATTTAAAATTGATTTGAGCAACAATGTAACGATTTTGACAGTTGAGCAAAAAATTTAACTTTTTCAAACTTCAATCGCTTATAAGTCGCTTAAACGTAGATTTTCGATATTCTCGTTACGCGGCGCTAGCGGAGAAACGTTCTAAAGAACGCATTTTTTTTAATCTTTCGAATGAAATCAAAATGGAGACGATACGACAATTATTTCGCTAGATAGAGTCAATTTCGTGCCCAAAAATTGAAGTTCGAATAAAAAACGAACCGACACTTTTTAGAGGGTGAGTCTAATTTTCGTCAATAGCCCGCGGGATAAGCTTCAAAATCATAAATTTTCTTGCAATTCGATAAAGAAATGAGCGAGTTTCGACCGGGTATAGGATTCGGCTTAGAGAAATAATATATGGAGATAAAATTACTTTTTACAACAACTTTGTGCTTTGAATTGATGAATTTTTCAATGTAATTGTTAAATATGGAATTGTGTTACAAGTCATTTTTTCAATGTCTGTGAGTTTGTTAGTAGTTCTTTAAAACTGTTATTCATATAAATTTCCATCCAACAACAATCATATGTCAAAAATACCTTAGAGGTTATCAAATTTCCAGAAGAATTGAAATGATTTTATTTAAGATATCCTAAGTTTAATTTTGTAATTACTTATGCTGAAGCTGAACAATGCAAGAGGAAAAAATTTTGAAGGTGAGCTATTGAGTTAAAACTACATTATGTGCTGTTGTTTAAATGTTTGAGCAATTTTTTCTCATTGTTAACTAAAGTGTTCTTTAATGCATTTAAAAATGCACAACTCGGGGAAAAAGCAGACTATAAATTTTGTTTAATTTAAACTCATTATTGGTTGAAATTAGTCATGTATATGCAAGTGTAATTTTTTTCATGCTTCAGTTTTAAATATTTGAGGGGGAGGGAGGCATAAAATGAACATTGAATCTTAAATAAATCTTCGATTTTACTTAGTTAATGGTTTAGAGTTTTCTAAAATGGTGTTTAATAAAAATGCTAAATTATGGCAACAATAAAGTTTTAACTGTACTTAATTAGCCAGAGACAAAAGAACCTTTCGAATGAAGAGACAGTACAACATGTAATGCGAAGAATAACAGTAAGATATCTCACGATTGCTTTGAGACGACTCAATGCCTTTTAGTTAAAAAAAATGCCCTAAACTTGAAAAAAGTGCCCTTTTTAAAAAAACAGCACCCTGCCCTTTTTCAATCCTGGGGGAAGCTCTGTGATATCATTTCCTTGCATTTTTAACATAGAATTAAGATAATTATATTAAAATATATATATTAGCTAAAAAATCAAACTTCATTATAAAAAGCATTTCTTGGAAATAAAAATGAGCGATAAGGTTTTTAGACAAAATAAATTATAAGATTAGGAAATCCAAGCTCATAAAGCATTTGTTTTGTTTTGAAACAACACACAACTTCAACTTTTTCAATATACAACTCTGCTGCTTGCTTTTCTTTAATTAGTTGCAGGAAATTTAATTTCTTGATCAGAAATTCAAATTTAGCATGCTAGTTATTATCTTTAGCATGCTAGTTATTATAAAGTGCGCATTACCTGTTTGCATGCTAAGCTTTGCTACTTGGGACACGTTACCGATCTAATTTTTTATGTATAAAAACAATATTTTCTGAAAAATTTTTTTTTTTTTTTCTGGTGTTATTAGATGAAATGAAAGCAAAACTTATCATCTTTTTGGGGAAAATTATTTTTTTAACTAGTTATTGAAATACTAGTGAAAATTCACTTGGGACTCAAATTGGCACTTTTTTAAATATTAGCTCGTATCTCACAAATGAGAGAAGATTTTTGGCCTTCCGAAACACCTCAAAAATTTCTGAAACTATACATGCAAGAAAATTTACTTGAAATTCATTTCAATCGATAAGAGTGATAAAAACGTGTGGCTTTACAATACTTTGATAAATTAAAAAAAAGGGGTGTTAAGTGTGTCGTGTTTTGGCTCGATAATTGATGTCTAGTCAATTAATGTAACACAAGAACCATGCTGTTCTGCGTGAGAGGTTATCGGTTTTTTCTTTACATACCATACAGTTACAAATACAGTTAAACATTAACACTTTACAGTTACAGTTAAACGATAATATCTTACAACTTCCTTCACCCATTTTGAAGAATAGAAGAATATATACAAAATGTACAAGTTCAGTCTATCTGGTGCTTTGCGAATTCTAAAGGATCGTCTCAGTGGTGTTGTGGTTTTGGGGGTAACCACTGGAACTGGATTTGACGGTGAAGTTGCTGCAGTTGACTGAGCAGGAGAGGATGGTGTGGAAGGATCGTCAGATAAACTTTCACTGGGTGATCCCTGTATAGGATCACTGGAAGATTGATCTGTACTTGCTGCTGGAGCAGATAAACCCTTGTAACTTCCTGAGCCGCTGGAAGGATAAATTTGATTTGGGTTGTACTGTTGATATTCTGTTGGGAAATTACCAGCTGGTCGAATTTGGTCAATGTGACGTCTGATCAAAACTCTATCAACTAATACAGTATAATGTAGCTGTCCATCTCTCGATACAATGTTGCCGAAAACCCATTTATGGTTTTGAGCACTGTAATTCCTGATTGCAACTTTGTCTCCAATTCCAAAAACTCAATCTCTGAAATATACGTTATTTCCCCTTTGTCCATCTTCGATTTCTTTCTTAAGTTCTGGCTTCACAAGATCAATTCTTGTTCGTATTTCTCTCTTGAGAAAAAAGCATCGAAGGACTCTGGCCTGTTGTACTGTTTGGAGCTTTTCTGTATTGTGTGAGAAATATTGCCAGTTTTTGTCTTAAGGATCCAGGGAAATTTTGAAGTGCGCGTAAAGACTGTTTCAGGGAAAACATATCTCTCTGCTTGCCCATTACTTGATGGCTTAAAAGGAGCACAGGTTCTGTGCTTTATCCCACAGCTGTTCATGAAGTACTGGAATTCATCTGAAGTAAACTGTGGGCCATTGTGACTAAGCAATGTTATAGGAAGTCCATAACGTGAGAAACAATCTCGCAGAATTTCAATCGTGTTGAAAATTTCAAAATTTCAATTGTGGTCGTAATCCAACCGGTGAGGCATCTGTCGCCAAGACTAAGGGTAAACTTGGGTCGTAGTGCATTAGTATCCTGTCAGAACAAATTTCGCTTTTAGTCCCATCAAAAGATGCTTGACATTTCTTTGACCAATTCCATATTGTCTCCTTTTTGGTTAGGTTATTTAGTGAAAAAGCTAAGGTTGCGAGCTTTTCGCAGAATTTACCGTAAAAATTAACAAGTCCTAAAAAACTTTTAAGTTCTTGTACATTTGTTGGAACAGGAACGTTCAAAATTGCTTCTACTTTTTCATTTGCTTTCTGGATGCCAGAGGAATTTATCTTGTTACCAAGAAATTTTATTTCATCTTTGAAGAATTCACTCTTCTTCAAATTTATTTTTAGATTATTATCTTTACAAATTTGAAAAAATCTTTCTAACCTGGAAAAGTGAGATTCCTCGTCTGGTCCCGTCACTCTAACATCGTCCATGAATGCCTTGATTCCTTCCAATCCACAAAATAAATTGTCTACGTACTTCTGCCAGATTGCTGGGGCACAATTCAATCCAAACATAAGACGTTTACAGGAATATAGACCTTTGTGAGTATTGATAGTCAATAATTTTTGGCTATCTTTATGTACCTTCATTTGGAGATAGGCTTGGCTGAAATCGATTTTCGAAAATTGCACACCTCCATTTAAGGATGCAAAAACTTCTTCCAATCTTGGTAAAGGGTGTTGCTGAACGATCAAATTCGGATTTAATGTGACTGAATAATCTGCGCACAAACGTATGGAACTATCCTTTTTGACTACTGGAACCACAGGAGTAGCCCATTCCGATGCGTCGATTTTTTCTATTATTCCTTGCTTTTCTAATCTATCTATTTCATTTTCAATTCTGCTTTTCAAAGAAAAAGGAACACTTCTGGCTTTGATGAAACAGGTTGAACTTCTGGCTTGAGTTCTAATTTGCACTCGAAATTTTTTATTGCACCTAGTTCTTTGTCAAAAATTTCCTTGTATTTATTCAGCAACGAAACCAATCTTTTGCTGTGTTCTTTACCCACATTTTCAGATTTGATTGATTTCACAAAATTCCAGTTAATTTGGAAAGAATAAAGCCATTCTCTGCCAAAAATAGTATCTAGATTTTCTTTTTGAGGTCCAAAAACAGCTTTTCCATTTCAGTTGGCACGGCAAAAGTAGTTTCGTTTGAAAGACCAGTCTAAGCACTTTAAAATAATGTATAAATAACCGAGGAACGTTCAACGTGCTTTTAGTTGCGTAAGGCCGAAATATGAAAAATGTCATATTTTAGCGATATTCAAACGGTCATAACTTCCTCTGCCAACAACATATTGATTTTTTTTTTTTTTTTTTTTTTTGCCAATGTCATACTCCAGTCTTTGTCTTAACAGAACAGTTGAGTCCTTTGAGGCGAAATGTGAAAAAATTTTTTACAAAAAATTTATTTTTTCCTGTACATTTTTTGTAAAAAAATTTTTTACATTTCGCCTCAAAGGACTCAACTGTTCCATTGAGACAAAGAATAGAGTATGACATTGGCAAAAAAAATATTTCAATATGTTGTTGGCAGAGGAAGTTATGACCGTTTGAATATCGGTAAAATATGACATTTTTCATATTTCGGCCTTACGCAACTAAAAGCACGTTGAACTTTCCTCGGTTATTTATGCATTATTTTAAAGTGCTTACACTGGTCTTTCAAACGAATCTACTTTTGCCATGCCAACTGAAATGGACAAGCTGTTTTTGGACCTCAAAAACGCTAAAAAACTTCAAAAATATCTTGTTTTGAGGGCCTTCACTGACCTTACTGCAACAACTTACCACAAATTTAACATTCATTTTGTAAAGTTTCAACCTTATATATTCCATATACAAAAAGAAAATTGGAGTTCAACCGTTTTTGGTAAGAGTTTTGGCTCACGGCAACTTCCATGTCTTGAAAATCCGCTTAATTTTTGATGCCGCACCTTCAACTTTAGGGGTCCATAAAAATTAAACAACTCAACTTTAGAGCAAAACATTCTGGATTTGGTCATCCAATAAGATACTAAACATTTGGTAATTTTTGGGAGAAAATCTGAGAGGTCATGAATCACCCCATAATGCTAGGCGTGACAGTTTCTCAGATTCTTGCTCTTAAATGTTGGTTTAGAGTTGTTCGTAATTCTTCAAATTTCTTATCTGCAGGCTTAGCTGGTGCGATAAGACTCTTCAACAAAGTAAACAGTTTCGGTGATAAACAAGAGATAAATACTTGTCCTCGTTTGTCCTCTGGAATGTTCTGAACATCCAAAAAAGCTGTATATCTGTCGATGTATGAATCCCATGACTCAGCAGAATCATCATATTTCTCAAATTGAACATTTATGTTCTTGC
This sequence comes from Uloborus plumipes, assembly GCA_038373865.1. Taxonomy (NCBI): domain Eukaryota; kingdom Metazoa; phylum Arthropoda; class Arachnida; order Araneae; family Uloboridae; genus Uloborus; species Uloborus plumipes. The sequence goes on from JAXGGA010009476.1 coordinate 46,747, forward strand.
TTTGAGGATTTGCAGTAATTTCGATTTTACTTTGAGTTTTCAACATTTCAATTAATGCATTATTTTGTTCAATTAGTTTCTCAATAACCTTATCTCTGTTTTCCTCAGACATTTTGTATTGAATAATATCTAATTATTTCAACAATAGAAGAGGTGAAAGTTCGTTCTAACCTTTTCAACAGTTCATGGAGACTTTTGGTTTTGGCATCATGGGTTCTTTGCCAAAATAAACTACTTCTCGTCGCCATCTGTCGTGTTTTGGCTAGATAATTGATGTATAGTCAATTAATGTAACACAAGAACCATGCTGTTCTGCGTGAGAGGTTATCGGTTTTTTCTTTACATACCATACAGTTACAAATACAGTTACACGTTAACAATTTACAGTTACAGTTAAACGATAATATCTTACAAAGTGCCTATTTATGTGAGTATGTGTCGTAACGGACGTATCACGAAAACGTAACGGACGTATCAGTTCTGAATTATTGGAGTTTAAATAATTTAAATTTTATTCTAAAACCTTCAGACTGTTATTACAGCTTATTTTAAATAAATGCTAAGAGTGGAATTTTTTTAAATAAGTATATTTAGTTGTATGAATTACTTGCAGCTCGTTGCAAACTATGCTGGATTAAGTCATATCTCCTTTCTGTTAAATGAAAGTTTTTGAAGCACAATACTACTACGTATTTCGTTTTTACTGATGGTTAAAAGCTCACTCATACACCTGAAGGGTTTGGATTTCTCATCAAAAATTGATGGCTCCGTATGAGTTCTAATTTAGTTTGTATGGCTTCCGATTTTCTAGCTTTTAAGTTGAATTTTATCATTTATTAGCTGTTTGACATGACAGAACATTTCATTCAATATTTGCCTGCAATCTTATTGCAATATACTAAATAAGTTGAAGTTGCTTCATTTATATCAAACTATCTTCATTTAAGTTTATCCACTGTTGCGAGAGCGTAACATTTTGGAATAAAGATGACTGCTATCTTCCTGGCAGTGTTTGCACATTTGACAAAACTTTTGACGTTATTTACGATACGTCTACCTGCTCTACTGTCACCAAAAGCAAGGTGTTTCAGCTAATCACCAATTCCGTGCAACGGTCCTTTGTCGATAGAAGTAGAAGGGACAGCTGGGCACAAAGGCTTAAAAATTTTAAAGACCTTTTGTAGAACAATGTGTATTATACATTTATCATGCTGCATGCTGTGTGAACATATCGCATATGATTTTCCTATATTTTGATGCAAGATAGAGACGGAAAAATTTGGAACCTGATCATTTGTCCAATGAGCATTTTGCACCTCCTCCTGATATGCAAGAATACAATTTTCTGAAAACTTAGTTTGAACCAAAGCTCTTGTGGATCTCGTGGAATCCTTCTTAACTTAATGTTTTAATTTTTCAAAGTACTCACATTGGTTACATTTAGTGTAAGAGTGGGACAAAAATTTTGGAAATAACTTTTTTAGGACATTACTGCCATCTAACACTACATGCCTTTAAGCATTTTTCTAAAGCGAATGTTTTCTCTAGTTTTTTTTCCCACTGATGCTATTTCATTTGCTCATAGATATTTCTGTCATGCATCAGGATTTATGAAATACATTCATTCATTCTTCATTCATAGCAGATTCATAAAACTCACGCTCAAAAGTTGGAGAATGTGCACATTTAGAACAAGTGTTATTCATACATTCACATCTACATCATCTGGTAAGTTCTCGGGGAATATAATTTTAACAGACTGCAAACCTTTTGAAACAAGGTCTAAAATTTCATATATCTGACATACAAGTACAATAGCAGGAGTTTGACTGGTAACTATCACATTAAGTTGGGATTTTCCCATTGCTTGAAGTTTTTAAGAATCTACGATCCTCCAAAATTCGTAACCCGTTGGATTTCTCGATTTCTGAGACTAATTCATTCAGGTTCTGGTCCGAGCTGATATCTCTAATAATGAAACGTGTCATAATATTCTCAGTGTTAACACTGCTTGTGGTTTCAATCTCCACTAGCGATTTAATGTTAGCAATCTCCAACGCGCAGTTGAAGTCAGTTGTTTCTATTACAATTTTGTTATTTCTGGTGAGGTGGAGACATTGGATTTTGTCCGCATTTTTAATACTTGCGACAAGTTCGTCTTTAAAAACCTTAGGTTTCCCTCTCGGGAAGAATTCCCCTTCCTTAACTGGCAAAATAAATATACAGAAATTAGAAATACTGCTGGTATGAGCAAAAGCAAGTAACTCCGCAGTGGACGCAGATAACTTTATGAAATTGTCCATGTTGGAGGAAAGAACCAAACAGCAATTCGCTGAATGGAAGAAAAAAAAAGCCAAAAAAAGGAAAAACCAAAAAACAACAAACCCGTTAACACCCAAAACAGAACATCCAAAGACCCAACAGGTTAATCCCCGCGGGCCATGATGAACCATCCATGGGCCACACTCAATATGGCCACCAAGACACTGAAAACGCCCCCGCCGAGAGCACCGAGACAGTCGGCAGCCAGCCGAAATCTGCAAATTCCAACGAAGTCCAAACACACAGCCGACGCTGAAAAAACGCGAGCCCAAATCAACTGCACAAGACCACAATCCACGAAACACTTAAGCACCCAGCACAATTATATTAGCAGAAAGAAAGATCAAATTGTAGCTTAATGGACAAAGCTCTTGCACTTTTTTTTTATCCTTGGCTAAATTAATGAGAAAAAGCTATCTACACTAGAGATGAGCCCGGCTCGGCCCAAGCTCGAACCCGAGCCCGAGACGGACTCGGGCCCTTTAACTTCAAGCAACTTTCGGGCTTGGGCTCGATCTCATATTAAGATAGTCAGTTTTTATACAAATACAACGTTCACAGAATAAAATATTGGGGTACTTAAAGAGCGTGAGAACAGTTTTTCTTAATGGCAGCAATAATAATAATAATAATAATTCAAAAAGATAGCCCCCACTTATAATATATTTGCGATTACTATTACGATATACCATATGACAGTACATCCCAAGTGGAAATTAAAAATATATATTGATGTTTGATACACTCGGGCTCGGGCCGGGTCGGGCTCAAAACAAAACAATATCACTCGGGCTCGGGCGGGCTCGGATTAAAAATTCTCAAGCTTAGGCGGGCTCGGGCCTTCAAAAGTGAGCTCGAACTCATCTGTAATCTACACTGATTCATGTCTATTAAATAAGCAACTACGAGGGCTATTCAGAAAGTAAGTTACGTTTTGGTCTAGCGCCGCAATTAGCGTGGCTCTTGGTGTGTGGGTGTGCAGCAACTTAGTAGGCATCTAGCCATGAAAGTTAAAGGTTGTAGTGTCTCTCGTTCGGTTGTTACAGGCTTTTGGAATGAATGCTGCCATTGAAAATCCCGCCAGTTGTGAGGTGAGGTCAGTAATAAGGTTTTTATGGGCAAAAAAACTTAAACTCATAGAAATTTATGGGCAACTATGTAAAGTTTACGGGAAAAAGGTGATCAGTGAAGGTGGCGTTCGCCAATGGTGCATACGTTTCAAGAATGGACGAAGTAATGTTCACGATGAAGAGAAGAGTGGGCGGCTAAGCATTGTGTCGGATGAACTGATGGAAAAGATCCATGAAAAAATTAGAGGAAACCGTCATTTCACCATAACCGAACTTTCCTTCAGTTTTCCGCAAATTTCACGCACTTTATTGTACGAAATTGTTTCTCAAAAGTTAGGCTACCATAAGTTTTGTGCCAGGTGGGTACCAAAACTTCTGACAGACCATCACAAGGGTCAGTGAATGGTTGCTTCTTTGTCATTTTTGCAGGCCTATGAGCACCACGGTGATTCATTTCTTTATTGAATTGTAGCAGGAGAGGAGACTTGGGTGAAACATGTGACGTGTGAGACAAAATTGCAGTCTATGGAGTGAGGGCACGCACATTCTCCCAAAAAACCACGAAAGTGTTTGTAAACATTGTCTGCCAAGAAGTTGATGGCAACAGTGTTTTGGGACAGAAACGGTGTAATTTTTGTCGATTTTCTGAAACGTAATGCAACAATAAACTCGGAGAGGTATTGCCAAACATTGCAAAACCTAAGAAGGGCAATTCAAAACAAGCGAAGAGGGAAACTCAGCTCAAAAGTTGTTTTTACACGACAATGTGAGACCTCACACGGCAAATGTCACACAGAATCTCCTCCAGACATTCAAGTGAGAGGTTTTTCCCCATCCGCCGTACAGCCCAGATCTTGCACCAAGTGACTTTCACTTGTTTTCAAAGATGAAGACCTGGCTTGCAATGCAGCGTTTTGATGACGACGACGACGATCTCCGAGCGGGCATGACTGACTGGCTCAATACTCAGGCGGCAGATTTCTATGAAGAAGGAATTTCGAAGCTCGTTCATCGCTGCGATAAATGTCTCAATTTGTTTGACGACTATGTAGAAATA
>JAXGGA010009477.1:0-51194 GCA_038373865.1 Uloborus plumipes
TCGAGTTTGAATCGACAATAGGTACGTATTTCCTACACGTGGTTATCGCGAGGCACTGTTAGCCCTGGTTACAAAAGAGGGAAGAATGTGGGCGGTGTAGAACCTTCACCTGTCATGTCAGGAAGGACTTCCTGAAGTGACAAGTCCCCTTTCAACTTAAACTCGTTCGAGGGGGACGAATTCACCACTACGAAAATGCGTTGCCGTTTGGAAAGCATACAGTTCAAGTTTTCTCCTGTGCTTAAAAAGCGTTGACTGAAAAATCCTGTTCTCTCGAGAGGGTTAAATTATTTTTTAAACATTTTCATTTAGGCTGATCTTAGTGATGAGTCTAAATCAAAGATTTTGGGCAGCAATCGCCTGGATGAACTGAAGAAAACACTTGAAAAGTTTGAACGGGTAAAAAATGCAGCAGAAAAATTTCAATCAAATTCCTTCAAGATCACATCTGTTATATCACCAGCAACTTCAACGTAAGATATTATTTGTTCTATTCTTGCTCATGTGGCTGTATAAATGTATAAATTATTCTTATACATATTGAAATTAAATGTAATACCAAATGTTGGCTATAATTAAATAGCATATAATGTATAACTTAGTGAATAAGTTTTTTTTACGCTGATGTTGTAATTTTCTATTTTTAACAAAGTTTCATGCATGTTTTTGTACAAATAACAAGGTCTCATGGAAGCATTAAAATTTAAAATAGAAACTTGGTTTTCTTAAGTTCTGTATTTTTCATGCTTGTTTAAAGTATCAAATATAGTTTTGTCAGCAAAGACCCTGCCTTATTTATAAACTATGCGTGTAGGATCTGCTGCAGTTTTTTAAAAAAAATCTTTGCAAATTATTATAACTAGTATATTATAACTAGATTCGTACCAAGTATTTAGTGCTCAGCTAAATTTTGGTCAGGTACTCGGCCAATGCTAAGTAGTTGTAAAAATTTAATATTGTTTAAGACAATGAACTTTTTAATAAATTTACAATTGGCTTTTTCATAAAATATAACTGTTATTCTCTTTATGAGTTTTAAAATAATAATAATAAAGAAATAAATAAAATTAAAAGATAAAAAAACTCCGCTCATAAAATCAATATAAAGTCAAAGTTAGCTATGGCCTGTGTCATTTCTATCATGCCAAAAGCATGAATGCATTTGCAAGTGATTCCCTTTTCTATATCGGATATTATTACAGTTGTATAACTTACCTTTGGCCAGTACCGGTCCAAGTGATCCCTGAGTATTCATCGACTCTCGTAACAAAATGCCTTTAAATCATATTCCAATTTATTTTGAATAATTTGAAAATTTTTGCGAATTTTTTAAACCTTGGTTTTGCAGATTCAAAGTTTAGGCATAGTGATAATGATAACAATATATAGAAGGGTCATTCCATGTCAAATCAACACAATTTTGGAAGAGTTTCAGAATTGATGTCTCAGATTTTCATGATTTTTGGTATGCAGCATTATATCATAGACATATGAAAAAATACCAAATTTCAGTTACATAGCACAATTATTTTTTAAGTTATAAATTTTTTTAATTTTAAATTTCTTTGAAAAAACACGATACTTAACCACATTAAAATGCCTATAGGCTCGCAACCAGTGGTGATATTAACCTGGGACTGGTCTCATTTTAAAGCTGTTGAATAGGGCTTTATTATGATATGCTACAACATAGGGGTTAAATTTTTAAAAAAATTTAAATTTTAAAATTAAATTTTAAATTTTAAATTTTTCAAAAAGTGGCAATTTTAAAAATTCCAAAAAATTACCAAAAATTGTTTGTGATGTCTTGATACATATTGCAAAATTCTATGATGGGATCTCAATGGGATCAGGAGATACAGGGCTTCAGAGATACACATGTTTTGTCAATAATATACCATATTAGTAAAATTTTATTGTTTTTGAACTAATTTTCCTATGCAATGTGCAGGATCCTATTATATTAATAAAACGCAGTGATTACTTCATTTTACCATGTTTGCAAACCTCTCATTTGCCTACATGTAGAGGGAAACCCCCTTTTACTCAGATAAAAAGGGAATTTCCCTTGGGGGAAACCCCTTTAACTAGGTGAAAGCTGATTGGAATACAAGTAAGGGAAATTCCCTTTAACTGTAAGAAAAGGGAGATTTCCCTCCGTGGGGGGATTCCCCTTTTCACAAGTATAAGCTGATTGGTCAAGCAGACAAGATCACTCATTTACAGCTAGTTTAGCATCACAGTTGCTTGTAGGAAGTTCATTTGATGTTTCATGTGATGTTGTATCAAGAAGATAACTTATTTCTTGGCCCCTGCACGTTTCCTTGCTGATTTCTCCCTATTTATCACTTTCATGATGGATACCACTAACAAGATAGTAAAAATGGATTGCTTTAACCCTTTTAATAAGCCAAATCACTCCCATGCAAGAAAAAGACTGAGACGTGTTACTTCATGGATGTGTGACTTGATTCCAGGAACATCCGAGTTATCCGTGGTCTGTGATAGTTGTAGGAAGCAGCTGACAAAGTTGAAAAATGAAAAAGATGGGGAAACTTCCCCTGGAACTAGCAAGGTACCTGAAGAAAGTCAGTCTGATACTGAAATTGAAGAATCACCTATAGATATACCATTTTCAAATGAATCTGAAGCTCTGAGTTCCCTTAACAGCTCTCTTTTAGAGATGGGAGAGTCGCCTGTAGACAAAAAGAGGATGCAATCAAAAATTTACTCTACTGAAAAGGCCAACCGAATCAATGTGGCTGTCAAGAGAAAACTGCTAGTGAATGCATCGAGCGATGAAGAGAATGATGATTCACAAGACGAGTTCTTTACACATGTGAAAAAACTGTACAACAGCTTCACTAGTAGGAAGAAGAAGCTTCAACTGCTGACTCTTATGCCTGACAGCTGGAGTGTGAGGAAAGTAATGCGGGAATTTTCAGCCCCTAACTATTTAGTTCGACAAGCCAAGACATTGTTGAAAGAAAAGGGCGCCTTGTCTGGTCCTGATATGAAACCAGGAAAAAGTTTATCAAAGCATACCGTTGATATTGTGAAAGGATTTTATACAAGTGACGAAATAAGCCGAGCAATGCCGGGGATTAAGGACTTTATATCAGTGAAAGACCACAGCACAGGTATTAAAGAACATGTTGCAAAAAGGTTGATGCTTAATAATTTAAAAGAAGCCTATGAAGTTTTCAAAGAAAAATTCCCAGCTGTAAAAGTAGGATTTTCTAAATTTGCAGAGCTGAAACCCAAAAATTGTGTGCTAGCAGGCCAGAGTGGAACACACTCAGTCTGTGTGTGCACTACTCATCAGAATGTGAAGCTTATGTTTGAAAATGGAAGAATGAGCTCAATGACAGATGGAAAAATAAAAACATACAAGGACTGCCTGCAAATGATGGTTTGCAGCCCCCCACCATCAACTGACTGCTTCTTTTCAACTTGTGTGTCATGTCCGGGTACCAGAGGGATTAGAGAACTTTTGGAAAAAGCATATGAAGACAATGCAATTGAGACTATCACATACAGACAGTGGATCTCTGTGGATCGATGTAACTTAGAAATTATCCAAAAACCGGTTAGTGAATTTATTGATGTATTTTGTAATAAACTTCCTATCTTACTTCGTCATCACTTTATAGCAAAAGAACAAAGTGCATTTTTGAGACACACAAAGGAAAATCTTCTGGAATGTGAAGTAGCTGTTATTTGTGACTTTTCTGAGAATTATTCTATTATTATACAAGACGAGGCACAATCATATCATTGGTCGAATACTCAGGCAACCATTCACCCTTTTGTGGTATATTTTAAAGAGAAGGAAGTTGAGCATTTAAATTTCGTAATAATATCAGACTGCCTCAACCACAACACTACAGCTGTCTACCTGTTCCAGAAAAAATTGATGGAATACTTGAAGTGCAAATTTCAAAGACCTGTCAAAAAATTCTTTTATTTCTCTGATGGCTCTGCAGCCCAATACAAAAATAAAAAAAATTTTATTAACTTGTGTAATTACAAGCAAGATTTTGGAGCTGAGGCTGAATGGCACTTTTCAGCTACAGCACATGGCAAAGGTCCATGCGATGGGCTCGGGGCCACAGTAAAAAGACTAGCCGCCAGAGCAAGCCTACAAAGACCGTATCAGGATCAAATCACGAATGCAAGGCAATTATTTGAATGGTCACATAAGAACATAGCTAACATCGACTTTGTATTTGTGACCATTGAAGAATACATTAAAACTGAAGAACAACTGGCTAACCGGTACGATACAGCTCTAACTATATCAGGAACCCAAAAATTTCATGCCTTTATACCTCTCAGATGTGGAACCAAAGTAAATGCAAAGTTATTTTCTTCTGCAGATGTTTCAAGCATATTTCCTGTTTTGAAGGACGTTCAGCAGACATCATTTTCAGACATTAGTGGGTATATAACATCTATCTATAATGAGACTTGGTGGTTGAGTTATGTTCTGGATAAAGATGAAGACAGCAGTCAAGTGCAAGTTACATTCCTCCATCCTTCAGGTCCGTCATCCTCATTTATATATCCCACACCACCTGACACACTGTGGATCCCATTTTCAGATGTAATGTGCAAAGTGAACCCCACCACTCAGACTGGCCGAACATACAGTTTACCAGACAGTGAACTAAACAAATGTGTGGGTATCTTCCAACAATTGAAGTCTTCATAAATTAATTTGTTAATAATTAACTCATAAAATAAGGCTGAGAATGGTAAGTGTCTATGTGATATTCCTCTATTTAAAAAATTAAAAGTAATAGCCACTGCTTGTTTTATTGATATGTGTTGTTTGTTTCATTCAATAAACTGTACAAAATTTCCTCTGTTGATACTAATTCTGGTATTTTTCACAAAACGTGTATTTCTGAAGCCCTGTATCTCCTGATCCCATTGAGATCCCATCATAGAATTTTGCAATATGTATTAAGACATCACAAACAATTTTTGGTAATTTTTTGGAATTTTTAAAATTGCCACTTTTTGAAAAATTTAAAATTTAAAATTTAATTTTAAAATTTAAATTTTTTTAAAAATTTAACCCCTATGTTGTAGCATATCATAATAAAGCCCTATTCAACAGCTTTAAAATGAGACCAGTCCCAGGTTAATATCACCACTGGTTGCGAGCCTATAGGCATTTTAATGTGTTAAAGTATGGTGTTTTTTCAAAGAAATTTAAAATTTAAAAAATTTATAACTTCAAAAATAATTGGGCTATGTAACTGAAATTTGGTATTTTTTCATATGTCTATGATATAATGCTGCATACCAAAAATCATGAAAATCTGAGACATCAAGTCTGAATCAGTGTGTTGATTTCACATGGAATGACCCAGAAGTGTATTTTGAGGTTGCAATTACTTTAGGGTGAAGAAATACTTAGAAAAAAGGAAATATGTTGTGAAATTTTTTTTTATATTCAAAATCATAATTATTTTAATATTTTAAATTATGAAGCTAAAAGTGTCATACAGAGTACTCGGTAACTCAGTACTAGGCCGAGTAGAGTGAAAGGTTAAGTACTCACTACTGTGCTGCTGGGTAAGTCTCTAAGTTGCCTAAGAAAAGAAAAACTCCCAAGTTCAAAAAGAAATTTTTAAAATCCCTAAAAAACCATTAAAAAGTCAATAATGTTATACAAATACAAATGTGATGACCAGTAACAGGCTCTGGGCCCAACTGGGCTGGTCCTAGTCAAATTATAAACCCCCCTTACCGCCTCTTCTAATAAACTATTCCAAGTTCCCACCCCTTGAAGTTATGAAGTTTATCTTATTTGTTTAATTATTCACTTATTTATTTTTATTTTGAACAAATTGTGCTTGTGTGCCCCGAAAATAATGATGCATAAAAAAAAAAGAAAAAAATTGATTAAGTTTTTAAAATATATTCTTTAAAAGGTTTTGGATCATCTTGAAAAACTCCTTAATATTGACTGTGTGAAATAAACATAAACCTTGTTTTTGTTCTCATTTTGTTATTATTTTTTTACTTTTTTCCTTTCCCCTAAAATATTAATAGTCAAAAACTTATTGTTTAACATCAAATTTACCAGTGAAATTGATAATTTTTCTTATTTTTTTTCTAAAGGTCTTAATTTAGCAAAGCAAAATGAAATCATATGCTTTACGTGTGAAAATGACTTTGTTAATTGCTTTTGTTTGAATGAAAGTGCTTTAGTATGCTCTATTTATTGTATCAAAAATTGTAATCTTCCTGTATCCAGTTGAAGTGTTATACATATTTTTACAGACCTGTTGAAGGTAAAATTTCTAGTCCCAAGAAAGAACCTGCATATCAGAAATTTAGTCATCTTGCAGCTCCTGAATCTTCTGATCTTACATTGCCTTTTAAATACAAGTTGTTGTGTGAAGCATTTCGGTGCATGGATGTTGTTGTCAGCATTTTAAATAATCGCAAAGAAAAAATTACTTTTGAAAAGGTGAAAGAAGGTGTCCAAAAAATGATGGGACGGTATGTATACATCGCTATTATTAACTATGTTTTTCCTTAATTTGTTGTGCACCCCTGCCCAGCATTGCACAGTCTTTTTCGAAAATAAAAAAGTTGTGTCAAGCAAGGCAAGTTCAAATAACAGGCTTAGGTTAAAGAAAACAAAACAAAAAGAGAAATTCAACTTCTAGAGAAGGGCGCACCAAACTTAAAATTTCGGGATGGTAGAAATTATAAATTTTCCAAGTGGAACTCCAAATTTTTCCGACTTATAAAATATAAGAGTGCACATGAATGAAAAGGGACATTCTGGAATTTAAAAATTGCAGTTCTGTCCCCATGTCGAATTGTTAGAAAAAATTGCCTGAATAAGAAAATTTTATCAAGTTTCAGTAACTGTTATAAATGGGTGTAGGCAATTTAAATCAAACACTGAAGAAAAAAACATAAATTCAAATCATTTTTTAATTTAAACCTTAGAAATCTTTTTAAAATTTTAATTTAACTAGTTCTGCCTTTTACTTAGTCGATACAATCTTCTTTATTTATGAGACAAATCTAAAAATTTGAACAATGGATGTACTTGAGACAGGGCCTTCTACTTCCCTGTCATTTGATTGGTGGAGAATTTTCCCCCTGAGAAGGGACTAGCTGTAAAAGGCTGAATGCCATTGGCTATTGAATTTGTTTTTAGGCTTAGCCCGGGGCCTCCGCGACTCTCTCTGAGTGGGCCTGGAACAAGTGTCACCGCGGCCATTCGATCCCTGAGCTAAGCGATGGGAGAAAATTTGTTTCTTCACTCTTTGGGTCAGCTTTAAGCGTTGTGTTGATTACTCATCGCACGTGTTTCTAAATTTCGAGCTGTGCAATTCCTTGTTTGAAATCGTTTTTCATCTAGATTACGAATACAGAATTAAGTCCCAAGACATCGATGCTCATGAGAGTGCCTAACAAGTTTAATTTGTCTTAAAAAACTGCATTTTTTTTAAAGCAAAATGTTATTTTATAGTTTGTCGTATAAGTTAAGCCTTATGCAAGTCCACGTTTATCACAAAGTTCAGAAAATAATGTTTTCAAATGAGGTTTACAGTTTTTATTTCAAACAATTTATTTTGTATGCTAGAAATTTTTTGCATTAATGATTACTAAAAATATTTTGCGGCTGAAAATATTTTAAATAGAAATTCGATGACTTAAACTTATTTTTAGTGATTAATAATCACTAAAAATAAATTTAAATTCCCTAAAAAAATTTTTAAACTTTTTTTCCTAAATTGAAGAAGAAATACTGCCACTGGTAATGCATAAAAGTACGGCAATTGATTTAAAAAAATACAATAGCTTCATACATGTAAAATATTAGTTTTAACATATTTTTCATTTGAAAGACTTTTTATGTGATTTTTCCGAACAAGAAACACCAACAGAAATGTTTGAAGTTGATTTAAAAGGTGTCGATTTTTGCAATATGACTGAAGAAGAAGAAGATTTAGTACCTCTCTTTATTTATCTATCTGGATACGCTGTTCATAAATTGAAACCTCATTTACAGTGCAGTGATTGTTTCAGCTTATTAGCAGGGCCAAAAGAGTTATTATTTGAAATATCAAATTCTATGGCGAAAGAATATTTGCTTGATATAGATAGAGGGAAACTGACTTATCCAGATTCAGATATTGTGAAAATATTTGTAGCAAGTTTTAAAATATTTCAATTTATTTTATCAAACAATGAAAATTTTCTCCACTTAGAAAATATAAGATCAATATTGAAAAAAATCATATTGGATAAAATTCCTGATTTAGACATTACAGGAATATGGGAAACATGCAATAGAACAAAGGAAGAACACAACACAAAATTTATATCTGTTTTTAATAACATATTTTTGAACAACTATTCCAAATTGAAAAATAGCAATGTTAGATTAAGTAAAGGGAAAAAAAGGAAGTTAGACATCATTAGTGCATCTCAACAATAATCTTCAGAACAAGCTGTGGTTGTTAGCAGATACATTTTAATTAGTCTCAGTATAGGGAAGAAAATATAAAGGTATAAAACATAAAGGAAAAAGAAGAAAAAAATTGGAAAAACGAGGGGGAAAAAAGAAAAAGAAAAAAAAAAGTAACATTTTTGAGAAGCAAAGTCCAACCACTCCTCCTCGTGGTGCTTCTTGGTATAAATACTGATTTTGAAAAAATCAGATGGCTGACGTGGCTCTGGCAAACTGTTTTTCACACCCCCAAATAATTTTCTTCAAAAAAAAGTTGAAAAATAATTTATTTATAAGTAAGCACAATATGTAAGTGCTCTTAAATTTGTCTATAGATAGCCGTTTTATCTTTAAAAAAAAGCAGTTTAAACTCAAAACAAATATATAAATATACACTGATCATGATTAAATAATAATTGTAGTTAACTAAACGCATACGAAAAATACAAAAATCGTAAGCGTTGAGAAAACAATAAGAGAGAGTGTTAAACGTCTAGTTCGGCGAAAAGCAACCATCGCTTAGTTAGTTTCGCTTCTACCTTGTTCCAGGCCCACTCAGAGAGAGTCGCGGAGGACCCGCTTAGCCTCACTTCATCATTTTAAACTTCCAGTTTTCTCTCCGAACTCATCTTGAAAATTGAAATTTTTAGTCCATAGCCTTAGTAACCACTATATTTAGGACTTTTTTTGTGCAGGGTAACTGTCTTTCCTCTTGATTAGGTACATGTGTAATGAGTATTACTAAGTGTTAAAAGTTGAAGCAAAAAAAAAACATGTGGAGAGTTTGTTAGCAATAATGAGCATGTGGCTTACCTAGAAACATGGTCCATTGAACAGTTATAGAGTGTGACTGCATAATTCACACCCTTTCAATGCCTTCAGCTAAATGGGTTTAATTTTTTTCAGTAAGAATGATGTCCCTTTCTGTCTTGCTAATTCCTACTATCAACAATATTATGTGGTTTCAGTTCCCATTGTCGCGAAAGCTTATGTTTTTCCTCAGGCTTACTTGATACAAACTTTGTTTTTTACCCAAATGCTTTCAAAAGAATTGCTAAAAAGCTAGTTTTCTTTACTGACAAAATGTATTACTGCTTGTAGAAAAAGGTTTTAATTTCAGGCATCGTCAAAAAAAGGTAAAAAATATTCTTATTATTGTTTTAAATCTCAATACAAATAGTAAAGATAAATAATGTTAATTAGATTTTATATCTAGTATAGCTTTGAAATCTATTACATATAAAAATGTAATTATCTGCAAACTCATATTGTGTGTTTGTATATTTGGAACTTATAAAGGTTCAATATTTTGAATTGAAAAAAATATTTTGAAACCTTCCAAAGCAATTGATCATCTTCATTAGTCATCAAGAGTGATGATAGCACATTTAGAACCAAATAGTCGGAAATGGGTTTCTAAAAAACAGAAACTTTGTGTTAATAAAATGAGCATGCTGTAGTTATAACCAGGGTGTCAATGATTTAAATCAATTGATTTAAATCAGTGATTTAAATCGCGATTTAAATCAATTGATTTTTTTAAAAAAAATCATTGATTTAAATCACTTTTTAGTTTAATCCTTAAAAAATTCTCTTGGACAATCACAATTTCATTATTTTTACCATTTTCTTTTAGAGCTTTGATTTCCATCTAATAAATGGAAAAGTAATCCTACTCATCCCTCCTCCACAGATGCTGGAAGGTTGCAGTCCAAATAATATGTATGCACAAATAGAGCTATTTGTTGTCTAATATGTGAAATAAAGAAAATACATGCAGGTGCAGGGCAGGCGTTGCAAAGAGTGAATTGAGGGGGGAGGGACATGATAGAATGTCTATGATATACTTTCAGTGAAAAGAAAAAACAAAAACAATTAAACAGAAGATGAATTTTCTATGCCTTGCATTAGCAACTGGGGGGGGGGGGGCAGTCTTTAGTAGTGGCTGAAATGGAAGATATTCCAGCTTTCAAAACAAAAGCAAAATAAAGAGGGGGGGGGGGCTGAATGAATTGAGGATTGGGTTGAGCTTCCTGCCCCATTTGATTTTTATCCTAGCTAGTAGACAGGATTATTTTCAGATTGGCTCCTAACACTTTTTTCTGAGTTTCTTACTGGTGAAGCTTTACTTTAAAGGTGTTTTTGTATTTTTAAAAACTTATCCAATTTAAATAAAAAAAATCTGATTTAAATCAAAACAATCCGATTTTTTTGATTTTTTTAAAAAAATCATTGATTTTTTTTACACCCTGGTTATAACAATTATTGGTTTGTAGCTTTCTTTCCTTCTTCAGTTTCCAATATTATCAAACATATTTAAATATTTTAAACAGGTATGTTTTGTGGCTCGTAAAATTTATCATACATTGTGGCCCTCGGCTAAAAAAGTGCTAGAGAGGATAAAAATTATTGTGAAAACATATTAAAAGCTTCATAGCTGACATTCTTTCTTTGTGCAATACACCACCAACTCATTTATTCCATCGATGGACTGCAGTTTCGTGCTTTTTGGCACTCGTCAGCTTGGAATAGGAATTAAACGAGCTGAAGGCAGAAATTGTCTTCTAGAGCAAAGAGAGCCAAAAAAAAAAACTGGTAGCTAATGTGAAATTAGAACACCAAAACAAGTTGGTGGTGTATTACAAGTTTCTGCCTTAGCCCTGGCTTATGGGCGGTTAATTACTGCTTTATATGCTTTCTTTACTTAAGTCTAGGTCATAATATTTTGTTCCTTTTCGTCTTTCTTACCACAGTAATACTTTTGGCTATTTAATTTTTTTATATCTTATGTTAAAAATATGATTACTTTTAGAATCTTGCAGTTTTTACCAAAAGGTTTTTCTATGTATATGATAAATATTTTTCTATTTATTTCTAGAAATTTTACAAAGTCTCAACTTGGGCAAATTATCTCTGTTTTACCTTCAGCTTATTCAATGCATTATGAGAAACCAGATGCTTATATTATTAATCGAACAAAAGATGGCCCTGATTATCAGCTAATAATTACAGCAAACCTCTCTGGAAGTCCAGGTAATGGAGATATTTAGTAGTAGATATTTTGTTTATTTAAAAAAGATTTTGCTGTGCACATTAAATTGAATGTCTTTAAAATGTGAAAAATGAATGAGTTGAAGAAATTTATTAAATATGGTCATCTGGGGGGTAATTCCTGGTTAAATAGTATCAACATTCAATTATTACAAAATATATCTGAGCTTGAGTTACTGATTTCGGCATGGAGCAAGCACATTGTGATGTCCAACAGTCCATCTTGTAAAATATTTATTTTATCAATAATGTGCAAATAATTTGAATCATTATAGTTAATTAGTGACCAGGATTTACCTAAGGGATGAGGTAATTCCTGGTCACTTATGGGGCGATTATGAGTCCCTCACATATTTGATACAAATATGTAAATATTTTAAGCACATTATTAATACAATTTATGAAACTAATTAGATTATTAATTCCATTATCAACAGCTAATTAAATACTGTACTTAGCTATTTCAAGGTTAAATACAAATTTATTTAACATGAGAAATATACACATTTTGTACAACTTTAGCAGAAATATGTTTTGTACAATAAGTAAGCAATATTTTTAGCTTCTATATCTGCTGTGGATGGATCAACATATTTCAAATCAATAAGTCTATAAAAAATGAATCAAATGTGAAATGTCCTTGTTCTATCTTGCTTTGGCCAGCATAAGTTTCCTGCTCCTCTTTCCAAGAACTTAACAAATACTTCGGTTTTCTCCAATTTTGTGACTTTTCTTACATAGTTCACATCTTTATCATAATATACAGCATAGTATCTATGCTCTTGTATTGAATTCTGCATGTTTTTAATTACATTTTGAGCGTGCTACTGTTTTTGAAGCTTGTCTAAACTATTTTACAAGTATTCAGATGAGGTGGGTGCAAACAATTGTAGATGTTTTGCTTATGACAGCACTGCTAAAACTAGAAACAGATAACATTCGAATACAAATAGGTAGCGTGTGCTCTTCTGCTAGAGATCCAGAAGTGTCGAAATTAAATGGTAGTTTAATGGGAAAATGGTTAATTGTTGCTACAGCAGGGACATTTTCTTAGTATAATAATGAGTGATTATTGAAATTTATATGTATAAAAAAGGATGAAATTTATTAATCCAGTATATTTAATATTAATCATTAACAGTCACAAATTACATTGCGGTTGCTGTTAAATTTGCAGCTAAGGCTGAAACAGTTACAAATTCCTTAAATCACTGAACTTTGGCAATAATAGACAAATAATAATGCATAAATGATAAGAAAAGTAATGACCAGATATTAAACCTGCAACCCAGAATTATCCCCAGGAGCAGTATTTGGTGTTCTCACGTAAACTATTTAAAATAATAATCGTAAATTCAAAAACTATTTTTCAGCAACTGAAGTAGTTCACAATTTATCCGAAAAGAGAAAAAAGAAAAATGTTTAAAGCTTTAGAGTTGACCAAGATTTTTGTAAAATGTAACATAACTAAGGTCAATGTTATTTTATGGGAATTTAACAAGGCATTTAAAAAAACTTTTTTTTAAATAAACAAGCAATTAACTCATAATTAAGTAATAAATTCCAATGAGGATAGTTCAGAGCACCTCTGTGATATCTTTTTCATTTTAACGAATTGCTCTGAAAAAATAAAAAGGACTGACCAGGAATTACCCCGGGTGACCATATTGTTTTTATTTTTGATTTATTATTATTTTGATGTTTTCATTTACTTTTTGGGACTTTTTGAAAATAAATGAAGTTTAAAATCATTTCATCCAATTATAATGTGAAGTTTGAGCATCACAGCACAATCTCAAATCTTTGCCCATGGCTTCCTTAGAAATATTCATATTTTGTGAACTATATTGCAAAGGGACAAAAATGCTCAGCTCTTTTCCTGAAAAAGAGACTGGATATGTTTTGTATTACTGGAGAAAAATAACTCTTCAAAATGAATTATATGTTCATGCTTAAAAGTTTTAAATTATGCATATTATGGCCCCAATGTTTTGTAACGAATTTATGAAAAAAGATTTAAAACTTTTTATATCTTTTGATTTGTGATGTTCCTATCGCAATCAGTTTTGCTTGTTTCATTTGAAATAATCTACTCTCAGTAGTTTGAATATCAGTTTTGCTTATTTCTTATGAAAAATTTGTTATTGAGTGAGAGTTTAACATTTACATATTTCTATTCATTTGAGAGCTTTAAAAAAATTAATAAAGTAGCGGAATTATGAGATTAGTTGGTTCAGCAAACCTGGTTCATGCCGAATTAGTTATTATCTCCTAGACACTTGCTTCAAATTTTTTTTCTGTACAATTGTAATCTTTTCTTTTATTCACTGAAATATGCTTTTCACCAATCTAATGAAATATGGGATAATTTTGTCTTGTGCCATGTGCAGTGAATTTTAACATGTTATCATATCGCCAGCACAATTTTAAAGTGATCAAAGTTAAAATTAGGTCATTTAAATCTTTTAATATAGGTAAATCTTCATCAAGCAAAGGAACAGTTTTTATTCACATAACTCCACAACACCTTGCTGAAAGAAAAGCCATGTTCAAAGAAAATATTTTAAAAGAAGTAAAGAAGCATCATAGAGTAAGCTTAATCTTTTCATATTTCTTTCCCTATTTTACAGTTTTATCCAAGCCTTTGAGCAACCTTGAAAGTCTAAAAAAGTCTGAGAGTTTCTCTATTTAGTGGAAAAAAGAAGCTTCACATACCCTAAAGGAAATTTTTTGTTAAAATTTGTATACCAAAAACAAAGTTGTCAAGCTGTTAGTACTCTTTTTAACACTTTGCTGTTGCATTATAATGTTTATGGTTTTTCAATTTCTTTTATTTATCAAAATAAGAGTGCTTATTGTATAAAATTTACTTTGACACTGTTCAAGTAAATTATACTTGAAAAAGGCTATAAATGTGAAATTTACTTTATTATCCATTTGGATGTATTTCACCAAATCAAATCAAAAATTTCTTTTGTACTTTTTATCAATTAATAAAATAAGTCTTTTTTCATCAATTAATTTTAGAATATATTTTCTCAAAGTATAACAGTTATTTGCTTTGAAATGTCAAGAGATGGGAAACTTTTTTTTTCATAAGCTTCATGAAAAATTTAGTGATTGTATAGCATACTTTAAATTACTAAAGAATTTAATTGAGAATCTTTTTTTTATTATATAGAACAATTTAAGTATTTATTGATTTTCATCTTCCTTATCAAACCATGCAGTGCATTAGAAGTTGTTTCAGAACTTTTTATGCCTTTACTCTCTTTTTCATACAAAAAGTTTTCAATCCCCTTCAATTTTCATAATAATCTGATTTTATAAATGCTTTTCTGATATTATAATTCATTTGATATGTTAGAAAAACAATCCTGCATTTTAAATAAATCCTCTTTTTATATATCGAAACATATTTAGATATTATATTGCAGAGTATTTTTAGTTTTACTACATTTAACAAGTCATTCATTTTTATGTTTTCAGAAATTTTTAACTCAAATTAATTTTCCCCTTGTGTCTGATGAGAAAATTCTTCGATGGCATCAAAAATTTCCCCTTGATGCTGTTCCAGATATACCAGTGTCTGCTTTGCCGGAATTACCTGAACTTAAAACCTGCACTGCAAGAGATGTGCTAAATAAAATCAAAGGAAAAGTTAAAGGAAAGGTATGCTGACAAATATTATCATAAAGATTTGATAGTTATTTGAGTTTAATTCCTTACAAGCTACCTATATAACCAAGCAAAGGTTTGATTATGATTCTTAATATAATTTATACAATCACAAGAGTTGTATCTTGCTCTGTTTTACGCAAACCCTAAAAAATTTGTTTCTAAAAATGACTTGCTATTTTTTTCCCACTTTTTATTTTTTGTCATTGAAGATTACTATATGCAAGCAACCTAGTTCCATTCAGTGTCATATACCTTTCCATATTACTCACAAAAGAAGTAAACATTATTAAGGTCTTACCTCAACTGTCCAGTGAAACACTATATTTAAATTTGTACTGTGTTGAACACTATATTTTATTTACTATTTCTTAGTTATTTTCCGTTTATAGCTAAAAAAAATAAAATAAAATAAAAATAATTAAAAATTCACTTTAAAAAAATTGGAGCCTTGGCAAAATGTTGGATGCGACATTTTAAATCTAAAAAATTCTAAAGTTTAGAATTTTTTTAGCTGTTAATTTCATCAAGTTATCTTAGTCTTGCTACCCTATTTCTTATTTGTTAATAATTCATTTTAGGTGGAAAAAGCATTAAAAGAAGTTTCAGAATCAAAAACGCCACCAAACAACAAAGAAGAGGTGACTTTAGCTAAAACTACTCCCGACATAAAGCAAAATTCAGCTTTGAAAGGCATTTGTACTGATCTTTTAGAGAAGGTTAGTGGTTTGCAAAACAAAATGATTCCATTGTGTTTTATTGTTGTTAATGTATTACAGTGACATTGGTGCAAGTTTCAAAATAACTTTTAAGGCAATGATTTCTGTAACCACCAACGTTTAAAAAAATCATATTTTAGAAAATATCCAATGTTTTGATATAAATTGGATATTTTGATATACATCTGATATTTTCAATCAACATAAACTAAAGTCTTTAAATAGTAAATAGGTCCTCAAATTAATGTTTAATATTTAACTAGACAGTTTTAATCTGCATTATAAAAATGTTACATTGCCAATAATTTTACGTGTATAAAATAAGACAGGAATATTATTCTTCTACATTTTATTATATTAATTATCCATTAATATACCATATGAGCAACCCTGGTAACCACACATGAAATATTAACTGCAGCATTGTGTGTGCCCTAAATATTGATCTTTGGAAAATCTATGGCTCTGTGAAAAATCTCTGAAAAATCTTAAGCATTAAAGGGAGTTGTTTTCGTGACGTAAGTTAGTTTAACCACATTCAAAAAATAAATTTATTTTGAAATATATTTCTGTAACCCAAAGGTTTTTCAGTCTCTGTGAAAATTATATATATTTTAACATTGATTTTAATTTCATCAGCCTGTAGCTAATACAGCAATGTGTAAGCATATTATGCTTTCTTTTAGTTACTTTTGCAGTATTGCTTACTAAAGTAAAACAACGTTAACCTCTTACCTGCCCAAGATTATCTCAGGCACAGCACTTATAGTCCAAAATGTCACCCCCAACTATTATTCGGGGTAATTTTTTGTTAAGAGCATTGTACTGTTAAACCCGAATATATCTCAAGAGAAGTTAATTTTGGCTTCATCTCTCTGTCATAGAATTGTATGTTCAAAATGCGAGTGTGAACATTTATGCACCCAAATCATTGAAATAACTTTACAGTTAGAAGGTTAAAAAGCAATTTTAAATCAAAACCCTGAAAAATCCAATGTCTACTAGTTACAACAGTTTACTTCGGAGGTGCATGTTCTGTTTTGAAAATTTCTTTTATTAATTCCTGTATTTCTTAAAGATTCGAGCTAAAGAATCAGCTAAACTTATGGAGACAATGACAAGGAGTGTTGAAGATGAAAAACGAGCTGCAATGATGGAACGTATTCCCAAGATTGTACATATATTATGGCAGTATCCTTTTTACATATAGCCCTGATATTTTCTTTTTAAATTAAAATGTTACAACTTAGTGTTTTTTATGTAACATAGGCTTATTCTCATATGCAATAAGAGTTTATCATGTTAACACATAAGACTTTTAGAAATTATTCTGCTAATTTTTGTTGGTAAAATGTATTGTGGATTTTAAGTTTTTTAAATTTCAAAATTTTTAAAAAGAAATTTGAGCCATAAGTTTCTAAGTACAATAGTGTTAACATTTTTGAAGACCAGCAATTTATATTCTTATCGCCCAGCTAAACTTTTGCGAGAGAGTCGGTTGCAAGTGATGCCAGCTATAAGAAAAAATTCTAAAACAGTCATGCTGAATTCGTACAATTGAATCTTCGATTGGATTTCTTCATTCATTGAAATATAACTTTTTGAGTTATCATTACTGTTTCAGAAGGGAAAAAAAATTAACTGGATTTTTTTCATTCAAAATAGTTTTCTAAATTTCTCAAACAGTGTCTGTCATATTTAGAGAACTGTTAGCTTCCTCAAAAACTAATTAGCAGAGATAAGAAAGTATGTCAAATATTGTGAATGTTTTGTAAGGTTTTCAGTGAATATTTTGGAAAATTCAGTTCAAAACTTAAATATTTTACTTGTTTATTCAAAACAAACCTCACCTCCCAACTTTTCGGATTTGGACAAGTGACTCCATTCTTTCATTGATTTTGTGACTGAAAAACAAAAATTCTAGTTTAAGGCACATTAAGCCTTCATCCGATTTTTAGTCCCTTCTGCCAAGAATTGCAGTCAGAAAACTGCCAAATGAGCAAACAAAACCAGTGAGCATGAAATATTTTCTTGGAAATGCAGACAATTTTTATTTTATAGTCCTGCTTTAGTAATTTCTTATTTTTTTAAACAGTTAACATATAGTTTTTTTAGGTATAACTCCCTGTAGCGATTGTTATGCATAAAGTGTATCTAAAAATGGGAGACAATTTACTTGCAGTTAAAAAAAGATTCTCTTTGCCTGGTTTTCTTGTTTCAATTTTAGAAACAATTTATATTTCTATATTCACCTTCTAATTTATTTTGAATTACACATTCTTTTTGCACCATGAACAGAAAATGAACTTTTAAATGCTTCTAAAGCAAAAATTCATCTCCATAAGGTAGTTCACAATCTGACTTTTGTTGAGAACAGATTTATTATTGATACAAAGTTTTTTCTACATATAGTTTGCCCAAAACTCATATTCTTTCAGTGTGTACTTAGTTACTCCAACTTTTTGTGATCCTAATGTCCAATCAATCGAAATGAATAAGTAAAAGAAATATAATGTAGCATACACTGTGTATTAGTGACTTATATCAGGATCATATTTACGGAAAAAGTTTTTAGCGTTTCGTTCCCCTCCAAAATTTTTCACAACTACTCCAAAAAGAAAAAAAAAAAAGGCTTTTTATCATACTTTTTTTTTGCTGAAAAAAATTTCCTCCCCCCCTCCACAAATATTTTAATGTTCTTTAAGAACTAGAATTATTTTTATTGAATAATTATACAAATTCATAACTATATCTGCAGTATTTACTTTTATGATAGTTACTGCAAACATCATTTCTTAAAAATAATACACTTTCCTTGAAAGTTTGAATAACCCGCTAACAAAAGCCCCAAAATTCTTTCAATTTGAAAGTACTTAACACTTCATTTAAAACATTTTGAAAGCGTCATAACACGAGTTTAAGAAGTATTACTTCAAATGTGTGTAAATGAGTACATGCATCTATTCTTTTAAGATGTTTAAAAGACATCGATTATTTGATAAGTGTACAAGAAATGTAGTGCACACATCGGATTTTTTCCCTTTCTCAAACAGACTAGCCTAGCATTCCCTATATCTGAATATTTTTGTTAGTTTTGTTCTCTTATCTAAACTCAGCAAATTTAATTATAGTGTCTAATTCTTAAACCATGACCAAAGTTATATTTTTTCCTCAATGATTCATTCAGCTACTTCATTGCGGAACGCAAAGCAGCTGTCCCTGTTGATCTTGCAGTGGAAAAAATAATTCACAGTTTCAATTCGCTTGCAACACCAGGTATACCAAGTTTATTCTCAATTTCTGTTTTTGGTAACATTAAACAAGCATTCCTTCAAATTAAAATGAATAAAATACAGATGAATAAAACTATTTACAACGTTAAAAGCACAAATAAGTACAATTAAAAAAGCATTAAATAGGCACACTAGTTTCAAAATCAATAGCCTACTTCGTCAGTGCCTAGCACCTAAGTGGAATAAACAATGGATTGGAAGAGTTTAAATACAAAATAAACATATGCTAGACTAATTAGGTATTAGCCTGTGCTGAGCTATGATTGGACATAGATATATTAGAAAATGCAAATTTAAACCCATCAAGTAAAATCCGACAGATATGCGGAACTGCAAAAGATTTATTACAAATAAATTTTAGATTCTTATAAACATAAAAAAAGCTTCCAAGAAATCCAATCCTAACAGTCGGAGGTCTGCAAATAATCCCAGCTTCAGGAAAAACAAAATTGACCTGTCTCCCAACAACATTTAGCAATTGAAGGGGCAAGTGAATAAAGGTGATATGTGACAATTTTTGGAAAACTTACTTAAAAAAAAAAAAAAACACACACACACACACACATTTTTTTAAAAAGCTTTTTCTAGAAATTTAAAAAATGGTCACATGCACCTTTATCCACTTGCCTCTTCAATTGAAGATTAAAAGTTCCTGATTTTTAATACAATTTTCATATTCTTTTAACATAAATTTTAGAATGTCCAAAATTGGATACGTAGGACAGATTAGCTGTGCTCTAAAATTTAGGTTACAAGAACATGAAAATTATGTTAAAAAGCAGAAACTTTATAAATCTTAAATTGCTAAACATTGTTGGGAGTCGGATCACAATTTTGTTTTTTTTGGAACGTAGAATATTTGCAAACCTTCGACTGAGGAATTGGATTTCTTGAAGGCTTTTTATCTTTATAAAATAAGAATATCAAAAATATTTGTAATGAATCTTTTGCAGCTCTGCTCATCTCTCTGATTTTTACTATATAGGTTTAAATTTACATTTCTTGTCATATTTACATCCAATCATTGCTCAGCTCATATTGATACCTGATTGATCTAACTTATGTTTCTTCTGTATGTAAACTCTCCCAATCCATTGTTAATTTCACTTACGTACTAAGCACTGATGAAGAAGACTACTGCCTTAAAATTAGTCTTATTAATGCTTTTTTAATCATATTTATTTGTGCTTTTAACATTGTAAATAGCATTATATATATTCCTTTAAATTGGGAAAAATTACAATTGCATAATTTGTTGTTGTATAGTTTGAATCTAAATCATTTTATTGTTAATTTAATTAATTGTGAATATGTATATTGTATACATAATTCGAGTTAACAATAATGAGCTCTTTTTTTAGACAAGCTCAAAAGTTCATTTTCTCTCTCCTTCATTCAGAAGCTATGATAAATTCTTTGTACAAGTTTTTTTTTTTTTTAATCTGTTCATGAATACTTTTTCTCTCACACAAAATAAAATGAATACCAATTAGTTGGATAAATGTTGAATAATGATTGTCATCATTTACAACTAAAAAGCTGACTAAAATGATTATTTTTCTCAAATATGCAAATTACTAAAATGAGTATTGATTGGTTAAATTTAATTACTGCCACAAGTTAGCATAGGGAACACTTGTGTAAATTTAAAATTCTTTTATTTTGTATGTAAAGTATGCATAGCCTTCCTTGAAAGCCAATGTTAAAATTTTTCAACTTATATGGTCATGATATTTCTACTAGTAGAAAACCCGTGACTTTAATGCAAATAATAAAGTCAATATATAAGAGCGTTTCTTTCTGTAAGTAGCAATTTTGTTCTTTTCCATAAAATATTCCACATATTTAACTGCTTGTTTCTGAGTAAAATTAATGCTAACAAAATAAATAAATAATTATAATACCTAAGAAAATGAAATTAATGATCTTTATTTTCATACGATCTTTTTAAAAATCATTTTAAACATTTTGCAGATGACGTGAAAGAACACTTGCAGCTTATAAAAGAAGTTTTTCCTGGCTGGTTATCTTTTATTAAAATTCCTAAAGGTGAATACATCACAATGGACAAAACAAAAGATATAAATGTGATGCTAAGCAATGTAAAATAAAATACTGTAGGTAAAGGGAAAATATTTATCCCATTTTATACTGTTTACACCAAAAGATACTTTTAGCATTTTATATTATTGTAGCTCATGATTTATGTGAATTTTTAATCTTGTAATCTTTTAATGTAAACAAATATTTTATAAATTACAATTTCTGTTTTATGCCATATGTATTTTTGCTATTTATAAATTAAACATTATTTTACTTACATTTTGAAATTGTTTTAACTTTTTTTAATGCTTGGTTTATTCTATTTAGATTTGAGTTCATACTTCTAATTCTAAAACATGCAGCACTTTTTATCTCAAAAAGTCAGGTATCAAGTAAAACCAAATTATTTTGACGGCAGCTTAGTGTACAAATTTGGTCTGTAACTTATGCATTTTTTTTTTCTTTCTGGAAAGCAATTTTATCCAGACATGAATGCATTTTCTTTGAAGCTCTTTAATAAAAGCCACATCTTGAGAAAATTCTGTGGTATTGTGAAATTGGTCCATCCACAAAATTTTGTTTTCAAAAAGTTATATTCTGAAAACAAAATATGGGTAAATAAACTTTAAAGATTAAAATTTTGAGAGAAAAGCATCCCTTCTATTTGCAGGAAGAGCTACTGGATGAAATGTAAAGCTACTTGTCATCCCCCTCTCTCATTGTTAAGAAACAACACAAATAGTCATTGGTTTAAGGAACTCCATTGCTGTCAGGACTGCAGCTTTTCTTTTTAGTTTATTTATTTTTTTTTCTTTAATATTTTGGGAATTAGTTGTAAGTAGTAATTAACTTCCTTTAACTAAGCAAAAAATACTATTCTAATTTGTGTTTTTTTAACTATGAATGTTTGAGAATTGAAAACTTTTTACACCTTTGCACGTTAGCAACTTGTAATGGTTTAACAGAAACTTTTTTTTTAAACCTGAAATTGATTTTGAAATTAGCTACTGAAGAGATTTTCCTTCCTTATGTAAAGGGGGGAAAATGTTGAAGTCTTACAAAATAGTTTAATATTCTGACACAAACAAACCATTTTCAACAAATTTTAAAAATTGGTCTTTGTGAAAACTTACTAGCTTTAAAAATTGACCCTTCATAAAATTACAAACTCTATCAATTATGTCTCCCATGTTTACAGCTATTATTACAGCATACTTGTAATAAATAGTGAATATTTTGTAAATAGTGAAATGAGGGAGCAGCAGGAAAAAAATTACCTAAATTAATTTCTACCTATTTTTAGCAGTCAACAGTAGATACATTTTTCAAATAATTTTCACTCTTCACAGCATTGACAAAGGGGTTCTTGTACCCCCGAAACACTTTTCTGCAAATGTTGTGCACTAAAACATTGATCATTCCTATGTAATATTAAGAAGCTATTAAAAGATCTTAACTTAATAACTTACATAAAAATCAAAATACAAACTAATAAAAAGCACACAACCCTTTTATTCATATCATAATCTTCACAAAAAACTGATTATATGACAAATAAGTAGAAATATCTTTATACACATGATGGATAGAAAAAATTGAAAACGGCATAAGATCAAAGACATTTGAGAAAGAACATTGGGCTTTTTACAGCTTTTACGAAATTTTAATATAATCGGCTGTTAGAAATAAGAATTGAAATCTAAGTGTCATCATAGTGCCTAGCATAAGTTTTTAGGCATCAAAATAGATAAGGTGCCATTTTATTGAATCAAATATATATTTATGAAAAATGCTTCACATTGCCAATAGTATATTTTAAAATAATGTATTGAAAATATCAAAGAAAATGGTTTTTAGAAGCAAAATTGAATGCAATTCAAAATTATTTTTACAAATATATTGGTTTTGTCGATCTTACCGCCTTATTTACCGTTAACCAAGCGTGGTTAAACCGGCTCTTAACCCGGAGTTACCGTCAACTTTAACTACGCGCTGACAGGTTTCTGAAACCACACTTGGTTGGGAAACTTAACCAAGCTCTAAGAGCAAGGTTAAATGCGTTGTTTGTTCTCTGAGCATGCGCAATACATGTAAACGTTAATAACATAAGTCAAAGCAATGGCGAAAATAGGAGCTCTACGATTTCGGCGATTTCCACGTTTTCACCCACGATTCCGAGAAACTCTTATTATATTCTTTATTTTTTTATGACAAATAATTTTGTTAGTAATGGGCTGTGAGCTGTGTTAATTAATTTTCAATAGCAAGAGAGCACTACTTTCAACGCAAACCTTAGTTAACTCCAAATGTAAACAAATGACGTAGTAAATCATGTGACTTTTTTTAACCAATAGGATGCTTTGTTTGCTCGCTCAGTTGAGTTACCTCGAAGTTGGGTAACTCCAGCGTTAATTTTGCCGGTGAATACCTAATTTTTAACCGCGTGGTAACAATCTCAACCCCGAGTTATTGAACCTCGTGGTTTCGGCCACGGGCCTGGTTAACAGTGAATTAGGCGGTTAGTCCGAATGAGTTGGAAAGAAAAACTTTAATGTGTTTAGCGCCTAACATTTTGAATCACAAATCATTCAAATATTTTGTGTTGGATTTATTTTTCAATGGAGATTTTCTTCTTAACTATAAGTTTTTAGACCTCGAGTCCATATAAAAAGTTAAATTTTGTATTTTTTGCTAAAATTTTCTTTTTACTTCAAACTTTCAACATCTTAACTCAGCATTTCATTTTGAGCATTTTTGTAATTGGAATTATGCATCTCGGACAAACGTGTGCAAAAATAAAGGTCATGCAGGTTAAAAGGGAACAACTTGTAGTGTACATTATTATTACAGCTTTTAAACAATTTTATGCAAAGAAAAAAATGCTGTTTTGAGGAATGTAATGCATTCAAAATATATTGAGCTTGAAAAAAATATTTGAAGTTTAAAGGCTAGTAGCAAAAATGAGGTAAAGCTTAACGACGAAGAGATGGCGTGTGACCTTGAGGCGGAAACTGGCCTTTACACTTTAAAATAGGTATAATCAGCTAGAAAATTTACCTTTTACTCACTAAGTACATAAGATTTTACTTCCTGCGTGATCTCTCTGATGCTACCTCTTATAAAATGAAGTAGTCCGCTTACCTTTCAAGGTCAGCCGTCATCTCTCCGTGGCTTAGCTTTAGCTTGAATTTTCAAAAGATCTGCAACAAAGCTTAAAACACAAAACAATCTTATTTTAAATTTCTCCCCTATATAACTGCATTGAAAAACATATAAGGGGAAGTTCCGTGTTAGAAATAAAAATTTAAATTTAGGCATCATGATCGCTCCTAGTGTAAGCTTCTAGGCGCCAAAACGAACAACTTGGGTGCTAATGCATTAAGTATCAAAATTAAAAATAATTGAGCAGACTGTCACTATGTGCTGATGTATGTTACAAAACCCACTGCCGATAGAATATATTGTCGGTCCCGCTTAATCGGGTAACGGATAAACGAATACCCCGCTTATAAGAATAAAATATCTCGGAACCGAATATTTCCCATGCCATGGACACAATGTTAAAGATCCCCGCTTTCTTGAATAATATTTCTTGGAACCGACAGTATTCGATTAAGCGGGGCTGACTGTGTTTGAAATATACAAGAGAAAATGATCTTTTCAAGGCAAAATTGATCGCATTTGAAAGTTACGTCTACTAATTTAACTTTCGGGAGGATCACTGGTTTTAATCACAATGCATCAGAAAAGGAAAACTTCAATAAGA
The DNA here is from genome assembly GCA_038373865.1 of Uloborus plumipes. Classification (NCBI taxonomy): domain Eukaryota; kingdom Metazoa; phylum Arthropoda; class Arachnida; order Araneae; family Uloboridae; genus Uloborus; species Uloborus plumipes. Next base: position 25,042 of record JAXGGA010009477.1, read on the forward strand.
TTTCATACTTTTGGAGTCCGATTCGGCACCTAGGGTTGCAAATTTAGGCGTCAAATTAAAACTTTTGGTCGCAGAATGCGACTAATGACCACTTTCAAATCCAACAAATTTTTTCGTACGAACTTTGAGTGCGGAAAATTCCCTAATTGATTGACAAAAGTCTAAACTGTTAATGAGTTCATACTCAGTTCCCAATACATCCAGGTCTGACAATCTTGATTGAGTGATTGCTGTTCTCAAATAGTTCTTTATTATTTTAAGCTTGGAAAAACTACGTTCTCCAACACTGATTGGCAGAGTCAATAGACTTTTTAGAGCAATGCTCAAAATTGGAGTAAAATTAATTTTTGAAATGAAATTCAATGTTTTAAAGGTGATAGATTTTTTTTCGGTTAGAGAACATACTACTGATATTTCATCACAAAGTTCAACACTGTTTATATCAGATGTTTCACCTTCCTTTAGAATCACCTCAAGATCTTTACAGTACCGTAAAATGGGGTGTATAAGAACAGCGGGGTCAATCGGAACAAAACTTCCCAACCGTGCAAAGAAATTCTTCATAAATATACTATTGGGTATTTTTCGCCATGAATTTTTTTTTAGAAAGGTAAGATCATAAGAAGTAGGAAAAAAATACTTTTGTCAATCTGGCAACGCTACTGGCTTCTAAAGAGGGCTGCACGTTGAATGCTAGAAAACATCACATTTTCATAGACTGCAAAACTTCATATGCAAGAACAAACCTTCTTATATTTAAAAACTATGAGTGGTATGTTTCAATTATACATGTATCTGAACAACAGAATACCACATTAGAATTTACATTTTTTATAAATTGTGTCATAAAAGTGAAGAATTCTGAAAAATGCCATGGGAAAAAAATTTGCGGGGTGAATCGGAACACTTAGTTCTGTTGTTCCAATTCAAACTTATTTGAAGGAAATTGTTTGAAAAATCAAGATTCTAACCTCAATTCTTCTAATCAAGACAGGGACAAGGATTTATTACTGTTTATCCCTTCTCGTGAGCAACTAGATCTTAGAATGACAAAAGTTACAGATTTCAAAAGATTTTTTCTCCAGGAGACTTTTTTTTACTTAAAATAAAAGGGAGAAAGTCACATAGACTTTATGTAGTAAACGTCCAGCACACAGACAGTGATGAATAAGCGAAAAAATCTTTCAGGACAATCCCCGAAACCCAGAAATTTCAAAAAACTAAAGAAAAGGCAGAGTTCATCCCAGGAGATGTTATGAAAAACTTAAGCCAAGTCACAATTGCTAGTTTTAAGGACAAGTACATATTTGTGGACGACATGAGTGACTTCCATTCATGTTAAATCTTTGCATTTCAATTCAAAAGCTTTTCTTAATATTACTTTTCATTTTTCATAAGTTCAAAATTATTTTGAATTTTCACAAATTATAAACGTTTACTGGTACTGAAATTATACATTTATTTGACAGTAATTATCCGTTCTTATTCTCCCCCATCAATATTACTCATGTTTGTGAGACCTATTACAGATTAAATTGAAAAAAATAAAAATTTTAACAAGTGTTCCGATTGACCCCTATCAGCGGGGTGATTCGGAACACCCATAATTTGCTATATATTTTAATAATAATTGCTCAAAATCTTTTGTCTTTGCTTGGAATATCAAAAGTAAAGCAAGACCGAAGTTTTTACCCAAAAAATCATATTAAAAAAAAATCTTTTAACTGCTTTTTTTACAATCAAAGCTGAAAAGTGTTCCGATTAACCCCATTTTACGGTACCACATAACTGTGAACGGTCTAACATTTTTTAACTGTCGTAGATTGTAAAGAAAAGAAAAGTAACTGTGACTCATCTCTACTCGAAAGAATTGATTGCAGTGTCTATATTACATGATAATAAAATTCAATTTAAAATTTTTCCTTTGCGTCGATTATTGGGTCATCTTGTTGTTTGTACTCAAACTATCTTTTTTTCTATGAGCCGGATATCTTGGAACGGATTCAAAATTTTTATTTGCATCGATTTCGGATGCCAATTCAGCGGCGTAAACAAGAATGTCATTAAAGTGATCATCTGATCTCAAAGTCTTAAAGAACTGATTAATACTTTCCAAAAGTTGTACTGCGAATGAAATGTCGAAATTTTTTCCTTGCATTAATTTGCTAATTGTATTGATATGGTTCAATACTTTGTACCATATCACAATTGAACAAAGAAATTAAAATTCTAATTTTGTGCCCTACAATATCTTTCGCTCCGTGCAGGAGCACGGACTGACAGAGTGTTGGTCCAGGCTTGATCATAGTCATTTATTAAATTATGTTTGTAAATTCACTTAAAAACAGCTTTTGCTAAGTAAATTTTACAAAGCCCGCATTCCCAAGAGCTTAGGACTGGGAACCCTAATTTGCTTTTTTTTGTTGCTTTTTCGACCCTTGATGCATGCTCTATTTCTTTCTTCGATTTTTTCTTCACGATCATGTGCATAGAAGCCTTCAGTCACTTGCAGCTTGTTTTCGAGCGGAAAAATCTCACTAATTGCTCTATCAATTTCATTTTAAAATCTCATAGTGTTTGTGGACGTTGTGTAGGAGGGAAAATTGTTACAGACATAATAATAAAAGTAGTTACAATAGTCAAGTCCAGCAAAAATCAAAACATGTAGTGCCACCATTTGATGGATTTTCTAGCAATGTTTAGTATTTTCTTTCCTGATCTGTTACATCCTCTCCACCCATAAAACAGTTCGATTGGCTCAGGACATGTAACGTCATTAATCTCACTTACTTTATTTTGCTCTGGCTGTAATCGATGTTTGTAGACAGCAAACTAATTTGTCTTTTGTCCATCCAGACGGTACAGAACACTTGTCTCCTCATTGCACTGAAATACAACACTTTGCCTTTGTTCTTCCAGTTAAACTTTTTTCCTTCAACGGGTATCTTTTTACAATTTTCAAATACTGTTACACAAGCATACATTCCCTTTTTTAATAAATCCTGGAGAAAATCAACAATGGCAAAAAACGATCAAAAAAGAGAGTGCGGTACTCCCCTCCTTCTCTTGTGCGCCAATTAGGATCACCACTACATCATATCCCAGCCCATTGTTGGATCTTGGTAGCTCATCGTTTTTTTTTTCCATGTATGTTAAAATTATACATACCCCATATGATGTACATAGCATCCAAATTTTTATGAATCTTTTTGCAGGTTTTAGGAGCATATATGGCACTATTCCCAATCTTCCTTTGTATTTAACGAGAGCTTTGTCAAATGCCATTTTTTCATATAGGTTTAAATGAGTCTGAATTTTTTTTCTGAACTCTGAGAGCAGTGGTTCCAGTTTTTTCAAAAAATGAAAGCCTTCTTTTCCTTCATCAAATTCTTGTGATCATTTTGACCGATGAAAGTGCTGAAGTTAAAAAAAAGGGATTTCTTGGCATAAATTGCTTAATCAGGTCATGGCCTAAAATTCGATTTGTCGCCCAGTAACTCCTATGCTTGGACATCCCACTGTTGTTGGCAGTGAACTCGGCAAAAGTGTTTCTGTTTATTTGAACATTTTCCATCATTTCATCAGCAAACAGTAACTTGAAATAATCAAGGGTCAATCCATGCGAAATCATACAGGAAAACTAAACATTGTTGCTCACTATCTTTGATTTTTAAGTTTTTTTGCCTGTTAATTAACTGTGATATTGGGAGCATGAAACAATGGTTTAAAAAATTATAAACCTTCAGAATTTTTTTTGGCAAGCACTTTTCAGTAGCTGCGGAAGCGACTTTTCGTGAAAAGAGTACTTTGTGAAGATGCTTATAACTTTTTTATTTATAACTGTATCAAAATGATTTAAATTCCACTTGATTCAGCAAAAAATGATCTAAATTTTTATACCAGTTATTTTTCTGATAATTAGTAACAAATTTGTGTAAAATTGGCTTAAAAATAAGATTTTTTGTGTGAAATTTTACATTTTTGGCATAAAAATATTAGTAGAAGGAATTAAGACTCACCTTTACTTTTTTTTTCCTTGAATAGATATCTCATAGGACTATTCCCAGAAGTAGTGTGAAACATTTGAAGACAGTCCTTTTTTTTATATAATTTGTCAAACTTGGCATTTTGGAGAAAAAATGCTAACTTTGAGATTTAATATCTGAAAAGGGACTGAATGAAAATCTAAAAAAAATTAACTGGATAACCTTCTTATAGTAGTAAATATGTAGCAAAATTTTTATGAGTGATATCGTTCTAGTTTTAGAGATATGGAGCCGCGAAGTTGACTGAAAAATCTCATTTATTTTGACGCCAAAAAATCATCACATAATGCAAAATTAATTATTCTCATAACATTAGATGAATTTTTTGTGGTATAAACTAACCCTTTTACCAAAACATATAATATTTTAATTTATTTTCCATTTACAGAAAGAAATAATTTAGATATTATGCTTTTATAAATGCGTTTTTTTCTACGTGTTAGTCACAAAAACATGATTTTCCACTCTAAAGCTGGGCTTTCACGGTCTTTATGCATCTAGTGAGCAAAGAACAATTATAGTTTTAATCTAACCTACAACTCTTCATTCATTTTTAAAAGTTTAAAGCGTTAAAACCCCCCTACAGCACCAAAAAGTAACTAAAAATCCGAATTTAAGCTGTAGATCCTGCCATTTTCCGTGAGACTGCGCCTGTGTAACAGCAGAAAATGGCGGACGTATTTTCGCGAAAAGGGGTAGGATCTGGAGCAGTGTTTCCCAACCTTTTCAAGCTCATCAGCCCCTTCAAGATGTTGATTGACACCTATCGCCCCCCTTCTTTTTCCTTCCTCGAAAAAACCATAATTTGGAGCAAGTGAACAATTAAAATATTAAAAATATAAGTACCTAAAGGAGCGGTAAATTCTTAAGGGGCGATGGGTATTTAGAAGAGAAAATAGCAGTAAAAAAAGGGTAACGAAAACCGAAATTGTAAATATGTATGAAACCGCTTGTTTAGTGTTCAGACAATTAATTACACGTTAAGAAAGAAACAAATTGAAGTTCAAGCGCTTCCTCTTTGCACCTCGGATTAACCTTAGTGAATATTTTATCATTCACTGTCAATTTTATGAATTTTCAGATTTTCAATTTATTTTCCTTCCAATTTTTTGTTTCAATGATTTTAATTACCCAGATTCCAGCGAACCAAAGAAAATAATTTCTTGAAAAATGTACTTCTGTTTTTTGATAAGTACGTCAATGATCTTAGTTAAATGTTTCCCTTCAAATGATTATATCAGTTCGCTTCGTGAAAGAAAAAAAAAAGGTATTTTATTTATTCATTAATATTTTTAGTTTAAAAGTGATTAGTCATAGTATCTTTATTGCGTACATTTTACTTCAAATTAAAGTTAGGTACTTATATTTTTAATATTATAGATGTTCACTTGCTCCAAATTATGGTTTTTTCGAGGAAGAAAAAAGAATGGGGGGGCTATAGGTGTCAGTCAGCATCTTGAAGGGGGTGATGAGCTTGAAAAGGTTGGGAAACACTGCTTTAGATCCTACCCTTTTCCGCAAAAATACGTCCGCCATTTTCTGCTGTTATACAGACGCAGTCTCACGGAAAATGGCAGGATCTAGAGCTTAACCCATTAGTGCCTAGCGTCCCTTTTTAGGGACGGTCCAAAAAAGGGTCTGAATTTCCCCAAAATGCACATTTCAACCAAATAAGTTTTCAATTAGTACCTTGGTATTGTTTCAATTCGTTATTAACAGATTACAGCACATAACCATTGTAAAGTGTGTTCTGTAGCAGTTTTAATATGATCTTTATCAAAAATGACATCGTTCACAATCTCCAGAAAAAAAGCTAAGTTTTCAAAGTTATTCCCAGCATCCCAGTTTATGTTAATTGCTAATTTTATTTCTTCTTATAAAATGTCTTTTTAAATACTATATCGTAGGCAGAAATTTTTTTTAGTAAAACAAATATGTACCCTCTGGGGTCTGTCGTAACTTTTAAGGGACGAATTTTCTTTCCTTAATAAAACAATTATTTTTTACATAATATTTTTTTTATTATTTTCCCCGTCCATTAAGTACTATTTGTAACCAGTATACAAAATATCTTTGGAAAAAAAAATGTCAGGCATTAATGGGTTAAATTCGGATTTTGAGCGACTTTTTGGTGCTGTAGGGGGGTTTTAACGTTTTAAACTTTTAAAAGTGAATGAAGAGTTGTAGGTTAGATTAAAACTATAATTGTTCTTTGCTCACTAGATGCATAAAGACCGCTTTAGGAAAATCATGTTTTTATGACTAACATGTAGAAAAAAATGCATTTATAAAAGCATAATATCTAAATTATTTCTTTCTGTAAATGGAAAATAAATTAAAATATTATATGTTTTGGTAAAAGGGTTAGTTTATACCACAAAAACTCATCTAATATTATGAGAATAATTAATTTTGCATTATGTGATGATTTTTTGGCGTCAAAATAAATGAGATTTTTCAGTCAACTTCGCGGCTCCATATCTCTAAAACTAGAACGATATCACTCATAAAAATTTTGCTACATATTTACTACTATAAGAAGGTTATCCAGTTAAATTTTTTTAGATTTTCATTCAGTCCCTTTTCAGATATTAAATCTCAAAGTTAGCATTTTTTCTCCAAAATGCCAAGTGTGACAAATTATATAAAAAAAAGGACTGTCTTCAAATGTTTCACACTCCTTCCGGAAATAGTCCTATGAGATATCTATTCAAGGGAAAAAAAAAGTAAGGGTGAGTCTTAATTCCTTCTACTAATATTTGTATGCCAAAAATGTAAAATTTCATACAAAAAATCTTATTTTTAAGCCAATTTTACACAAATTTGTTACTAATTATCAGAAAAATAACTGGTATAGAAATTTAGATCATTTTTTGCTCAATCAAGTGGTTTTTAAATCATTTTGATATGTTTATAAATAAAAAAGTTATAAGCATCTTCACAAAGTACTCTTTTCACGAAAAGTCGCTTCCGCAGCTACTGAAAAGTGCTTGCCAAAAAAAATTCTGAAGGTTTAAAATTTTTTAAACCATTGTTTCATGCTCCCAATATAACACTTAATTAACAGGCAAAACTGTATGATCTCACATAGATTGACCCTCAATTTATTCTGTCATTTTCTTGATATCCTTTCCTACACCAGGTAAAATTCTCATTTTCTTCTTCAACTAAAGAATCTTCATTTTCTGGACAAATAATAGATACATTTTTTACACCAAAGTCTTCATATTTAATGTCTAAACTATCAGAATCAGAATTGATAAAGTGTGGCATAAATTTCTTCCTGCATTAAAACCTTTCTCCTACGAAATGCTAATTCAAAATAATCAATCAAAAATCTAAAAATCGTCAACCAGAAAAAAAGTGACTTCTCTTCCAAAGCAAGAACAGTAGTACTGAGAAAGTTACAAATTTAAGTGAAGTTTCCATACACCCTACTGGTTCAACTTTCATTGTCCCCCATGTCATCTGTCCTGTTCTAATCCCCTGATACTCCAAGTTCACGCTTGTTACCTCTCAAAGAGGCTAGAAATTTTTTTTTTTTTTTGGCAGTGTTGGGCTATAATGGGACCCAACACATTCTGGTGCATTCAGCTATTCTGGGATGGAAAAAGATAGAAAACACATTTTATGCCTCAAATCAACCGGATATGAGATCATTGAAAAAGAAAGGGGGAGTCTCAACAGTATATCTTGAAAAACAATTAACAACAACAGCAACAAAAACAGCTAAAAAATTATTAAAACCAGTGGTATTTACATAAAATGTGTTTAATCTATAAAATATGTATGTATTTTAATTGCTATTTCAATTAAAACAAAAATACATTTAAGTGGAATAAAAAAAATTGCCTTGATATGTCAACTGTTCAGTTTTGTTTCCAAAGGTCAAAACCTCAGCAGTAAAAATATTCTCTTTGTTGCAATTTAACAAACTCTTATCAACTGCTTCTTAGAACAGCAATATATTAGAGTGGAAAAAAAAGCATTATTTGTAGCCAAAATTTTACCAAAAAAAAAAAAGAAATAGTAATAAAGGGGGAAAAGCATTGGTGATAAGAAATCAAAAAAAACATTCCACTTGTACTACAGTTTTTATAAATACTTTTGATGATGGAAGAAGAAATCTCAGATTACAATGAGGAAATTTGAGATCTATTTTATTTATTATTGGTTTTATATATTTTCTACGGCATACTTTGTGCTTAGACATAAGTTTTTTTGCTTAGGTTTTACAGCCCTACAATTTAGAGGACAAAATAACTCTCTCAAAAATAAATAAATAATAAATTTTAAAACTCTCAACATAGTAAGATTTTTTTTATAGAATAATAAATGCATTTTGACAACATAAGTATAGGTGCAATATTTTTTTTTGCAGTATAAACACTAAGTCAATATTGCACATTGTTAGTAGAAGAAATTAAAAAAAAAAAAAAAACTACATGTTTTTGTGTTGGCATGTACTAACCTCTCAACAATCTGTACTGTTTGAAAATCACTTACTTATCCGGTTTTGTAGATTTACAATGAATTAAAGAAACTTTAAAATGTTGAAGTAGATTTATGTACAGGGTTATTATAAATGATAGACCCCTTTTTAAAAATTCATATTTATTAAAGTTTTCAGCGAAAATTAACATTCTTTATATCCACGGAAAGAGGAGATTTGAAATTTTTTTTCATATATAATCACAAATGTTCAATGTGTCCACCGCGTGCTGTACGGCAAACATGACTTCTTCTTGTGACACAGGCGGTCTTCCTCTGCTTTTCCTTTTACGAACACTACCAGTCTTTTAAAACTGCTTAAACCAACGGCTTTTGCTTTTTTTAGTTGGGGCTTTAATTCCAAATTTGGCTCGAAATACCCGCTGCACTAAAATTTGTGACGCAGTTTTTACAAACTGAAGAATGCAGAAAACCTTTTGGTCTACGGTCGCCAATTTCTTCAGCTGCGCCAGTAGATCAAATTATAATCTAATCCGGTGTAAACTCTACTGGTGCGCCCTCTTTTTGCAGCTTCAGAAAAAATTTTTGCACTAAAAAAAAATTTGAAATTTCATCTTTCCATTGCAACAAAGATTGTTCATTTCGGATTTGTACTTTAATAAATATGAATTTTTAAAAAGGGGTCCATCATTTAGAATAACCCTGTATTACTAAGCTTAAAATCTTAAACTGTTACCACCAAGTGGTCTATTTATAGATCACCTCGTTTTAGACTCCTCACTAGGGTGATTCAAAAAAATTTTTTTTTGAATTTCTCTGGTCTTACCCCGCAGTTTTTTTACACTATTCATGAATGTGATGTATGTAAAATTTTAGCTCAATTGAATAATATTTAGAGGTCGCTCAACGCGATCGAATTCTGTTGAAAATTAGCAATTTCGAGAGTTGTAGTATATTAGCTTCATTACCCGAAATAATATTATTCTTCATATAAAATGGAATAACTTAAAACGTTAGTTTATTCTACTAAGTAATTAGTCAATAAAATAATAGCTCAAAGTGAGTTGTAACGATTACCCTCCCCCCCCCCCCCCCGCTCCAAAGCTGCATTATCTCTTACCTGAGTTTGGGTAGGAAATGCAGCTGCAAGCTCGGGCTGTGGTTTCTGTTTCCTTTTCGGTTGTTTCAGGTGTATGAGTTTATTTGGCTAAAACACCTAGCATCCACTCTAGACAGGGCCCAGTATAAGTGACTGAAAGCCACTTTGATAGTAGCTGCTACAGTACAAAGTATGGGTCAAAATGGGGAGGATTTGACAACGTCCATAAAGCGGTAAATGCAAACTATTCGCTTTGAATTGGCAGTTAACTTACAAAAGTCGTTTAAATCTAGGACTTCCTTTGATAGTTCACTGGAACGAAACACTTATTCAAAATATATTGGGAAAATGAAGGATGATCGGCGGGTTTCATACCAGTATTAGTATCAGGACCACAAGCATTGATGATTTACTTCTGGGTTCTAGTAAGTTAGTCAGGCATTGGAATTGCAACAGAAAATGCTGCTGTACGATAACCATTTAAATAAATGGGAACTTACTGAGCTCGTACGTAGTATGTGTTTCAATACGACATGTATTGCCGGTACTAAAGTTGGAGCATGTTTGAACTTGGGGAAAAAAAAACTAGGGAAGCAACTTTTATATTGTGCTTTCCGCCATTATATTTTAGACATTGTGTTTTCTGTGGTATTACAACCGAAATCTATTCTACTCTTGGTCTCTCGGTATTTTAACCGATAAACCAAGAAATAGGCAGAATTGGGGTATTTGATTGCGTGCAATGTCAGATGCGATGTTCACGCAATTGCTTGGAACCATCCACTGCCATTGGATCTACAATACTGCTTTTTAAGCGGTTTCGGCAATCATAGTCCAGAATAAAACATTCTAATTTTAAACCTGGAGTGAAGAACGATGAGGTTGAGGAGTTGGTAGCACATTCAGAGCAACGTGCAACTAGTGATGGAAGTTGCGCAAAGTTAACTTCTGATGACCCATGTAAAAGGAGTGTCCAAGGAAGATACTAGATCTTAGTGCGATTTTCTTGAGCAGAGCACCTTCTCTTGGTGTATGTTTTCGTGTCCCAGGAGTGGCTCCTCGTGTTATATCTGTGTTAAAGATTCTTTATGGCTTCAAGTTATGGATATTTCCCACCCAGTTCAAACTTGCAGCTGGACAAACAAAAGGTATTCGTAACATATGAATGTGATTTCTTTCACATTCTTATCGTTAATGGGAAAGAATATCTAAGAGCTGGGTTCCCAGGAACCCTTTTTGTGCAAGCAAAAGAAATGATTTGGAATATTTTTAGCGTCCTTATTCATGTAAAGAAGAAACTCAAAATATATCAGCTGTATGATCCTGAGCATTCGAATCTTTAAGATAGTTACCAACAAGGCTTTATACTACCAAAGAAACTGAGGATTGTAAACGACAATACGGAGCGTGGCATGGCCCTTATTGAAGCATTTGTTAAGACTATCACTAACGACGAAAAACAAAGACAGTGTCTTCTTCAAGTGGTACAGGAACACAGAAAAGGTTTTAAAGTTGCAAAAAAGTAACCTTAAAAAGTATTGCAAGAATTAATGAGCGAATTACTATTTATTTAATGTATTTAAATTTGTTTTTTATATTTTTCCCGTATTTGATTAGTTTTCATACTTTTCTGCATTTCATTGGTTTTTCAGATATATAGTTCATTTTGTGATTGCACGCTTTTTTTCTTCGGAGACATAAAAAAGCAATCAAGTAACTTTATTATTATTATTATTTACGTTCGCATTTGTGCCACTATCACAAAATTTGAAGTACTCCTAAATGTAAATACAGTTTACTAAAATTTTGGTTGAATAATTCAGAGAATATAAAGGGCCTAAATAAGACGGTAAGACGAATAAAAATACAAAGGCTACTTTTTTCTATAGATATCATTGACGATCACGTTTTTGTCAATATCACGAAATTTCAAGGCATTTGAGCGACCTCTAAATATTAATATATTTTGCCAAAATTTTGCACAAATAATCAGTGTATATAGTGGCACAAAATAAGAGTGTAAGACGCACAAAAATACAAAGGCAACTTTTTTCTATAGATATCATTTACGATCACGTTTTTGTCAATATCACGAAATTTCAAGGCGTTTGAGCGACCTCTAAATATTAATATATTTTGCCAAAATTTTGCACAAATAATCAGTGTATATAGTGGCACAAAATAAGGGGGTAAGACGCGCAAAAATACAAAGTTTATTTTTTTCCATACATTTCTGAATCACCCTACTCCTCACTATAGCTTTTTATCACTTATCATTCTTATTGGGTGGTTTCCTATTGAACCAATTTTCAATAGGAAACCAGCCAAAAAGAATTAGAAGTGATAAAAAGGTATAGTTTTTAGTGAGGAGTCCTGAAAGAGGTGATGTATAAATAGATCACTGAGCTGTAATCGGTTAAATACAGTAAACTCCCTAATTATCCAGGGGTCTTTCACATTTTCTTTTTTTTAACATTGATGACTTCATGAATGCATTAAAGACTTGCATACATTTCAAAATCAACTTCAAAGCATTTCTCATTTCGACGGATGTATGAAATATTTCGAGGAGCAATATAATACATCGCTTTGTAACAAGACACCATTGTAACAACTTCAATTCTTAATTAAGAAAAAGCATTTTAAATTGAAAAGAAACTTACCCACTTTTTGCAAAAATTTTAAGTTTGTACTAATAGTTGGGGGTTACTATTATTATTATTTTTTAATGCATGAATGTGTTATTGATCGTTTTTAGCTGTTAACCTTATAACTCAGGCGGAAGATTATCTCGACCACAGTACTGATGTTCCAAAAATGTTAAGCTCGAGTATCACTCGGTCTTATTACTATTTTTGTTGAGTACATCGTACCGTTATACTTGAATATATCTTGTTAGAAGTTCATTTCGGCTTCATCTCTTTGTCAAACCCGAATCTATCCCATTAAATGTTAATCCCCGTGCTCAATTTAATAAAAGGTAGCTCTTTACTGAAGATCTTAAAAGATTGAGGTTGCTGTTTTAAGTGCATGTGTGAACATTTATGTACCCAAATCATGAAAATAACTTGACAGTTAAAATGTTAAAGATACTTTTTACATTTAATGTCATAGAATTTAGCTATAACTTAAATATATTTTGAAATGTTATTGATTCTTTTTAGCTATACTAGCATAATTTTTTACCTATTTTTTTGGATCATCCGTGGTATGCACTAATCCGCAGTTACCCTTCCACCCTATTTCGTGGACAATTGAGAGTTTACTGTATTATAGCTTGTGATAAATTGGTATACATGCATTCATGCGGACCATGGGCAATTTTAAAATCAATTTATACATTCAGGAAATGTACAGTGAGGGGATCTTTGCTTAAACTTCAACTTTTTTATCATTTACAAGGTCCTTGTTTGATTCTTTCTTCACACCTGGACATCAATTAGTACAGAACATACCCTGGGTATCCATATGAAAATTTCAGGAGTGGGGTTCAGATACTTTCCCCATGTGGCTTAGCAGGATATTTTTGCCATGGAAAGCAATATCAGTGCAGATTTGAGTAATTAAAAATTGACATTTTTAATAACTTATTCATTTATGGCTGATGCCAAAAAATAGTACTAAAAGCAAGGAAGTACTAATTCCTAGGGGAGGACCTTGAGCCCCTATTCCCCCCCCCCTCATATGGGCACCCATGGTACAGACAGATAATCAAGAGGCCTGTGTGAATAAAATTCTTACATATTCCTAAAATTAATATAAGAATGCAAATCAATTTTATGAATTGTACATTCATAAAATTGAAATCAGGAACTGCCTGATCTATACTTTTTAAAAAGACTTTTGTAGTTCCATTGCACATTTAAATTTAAGGTTAAAAATGAAATCTGTAAAAATATTACTTTACAACTGAAGTCAGTAAAAATTTCAGCTCATCATAGATCATGGTGATAACTTTCATGTCCAAAGTACCTGAACATCTTTGTAGTAAAATATGAAGCTCTTTGGAAAGGTTCTTTGGTGGTGAGCTCAGTAGTCCAAAATATGATGGCATCAGCTTGCCTGCAAACACATTTTCACACACCCGCTGCAAGACAAAAAGAATTATCATATGTATGTGCCTGCTACTTTTCAATTAACAGTGCTCCAAATTTATTTTTATACAGGGTGTCCACTCCAATCGTGGACCAATAGCTAATTTCTAAACCGTTAGAGATAAGCATATAGTTTATTTAGAAAAAAATCTCCAAATTACGAAAGGAATTTTGGGTCTATTCAATGTTTTTCAAAAAATCAAATTTTGAAAGAGTTGCGAAATTTAAATTTTTATACAGCCCCCCAGTTCTATCAATCATACTTAGTAAAACATTCTTGACACTGTAACGTTTAAAACTAAAAAAAAATCACTCTTCTACCACAAAAATTGACCGAGTTATGACGTTTTGAAAAATCAAGATTTTCCATTGTTTCATGACGTCATCGAGAGATCGCTTAAGGGACCGTATGCGAAATCCTTCAAAATCTTGATTTTTCAAAACGTCATAACTCGGTCAATTTTTGTGGTAGAAGAGTGATTTTTTTTTAGTTTTAAACGTTACAGTGTCAAGAATATTTTGCTAAATATGATTGATAGGACTGGGGGGCTGTATAAAAATTTAAATTTCGCAACTCTTTCAAAATTTGATTTTTTGAAAAACATTGAATAGACCCAAAATTCCTTTCGGAATTTGGAGATTTTTTCCTAAATAAACTATATGCTTATCTCTAACGGTTTAGAAATTAGCTATTGGTCCACGATTGGAGTGGACACCCTGTAATGTTATTCAATTAAAAGAAATCCCGCAATAGTTATGTACAATAAGATGTCAAACTTATTGATTAGGTTTATTATTAGCAAGGGCGGATCCAGCCTCTGGCTAAGGAGGGGGTCATTTTCGGAAAGGGAGGGGTCAAAGTGCAATTTTGGGGCAAAAATGGGGGGTTTTGACAATTTTTTCTTAATATAAGTGCCAAAAATGCAATTTTTCGCTATATTTTGTTTATTAAGGGGGGAGGGGTCATGACCCCCATGACCCCCCCCTCTGGATCCGCGCCTGATTATTAGGTGTTTGTGCTTACTACATGAATAATATCTGTAACTATATATATATATATATATATATATATATATATATATATATATAGCAGCATTACTTATGATAACTGACTGATTATTTTTGTAAGTAAAAATATTGAAAAACCAGAGGAAAACTATTTATGTTTAATTGTAATAAATTTCTGATTGTGTATGATGTGAAGAAAAGTTTTTAAGATTTTTAGAAGTATTCAATTGATGATACATATGAGTAGTTTAGTATCAAAACTCAGAAGGTTCATTTTTTATGAAAAAAAAAAATCTTACTTATAAAAATATAAGTTAAAAAGCTCCTTTATCAATGGCGTAAAAGCAATAGATAAAAAGCCACAAGATCTCAATACAAAGTAAAGGTTTTAAGTCAAACCCCTTTAGATCCATAGTTCTGTCTTCAGAACTATAAACTGGAAATTTTAATACAAAGTATGTGCTTCAGTAATCTAAAAAAAAGAAGCAGTTACATTGAATGTGTTATTATTTTGAATTTTTGTGATCTATTTTTTAAAAGTAAATTACCTGAAAGTTGTTATCCAGAACTTTGGCTTCACATTTTTGACTAGTGGCATTGCACAAACCTTTGCAGTCCAGAAAAGAGCAATCTTTATTACTTGAACAACTTTCGGTGGAAACCATGTTTTGTATGAGTGACGGCTCAAAGAACACCATATCCATGTCTAGCAATTTAATGTTGTCATTTTTATCCAAACCAAAATGTCCAACTTTAATATCACAAAAATGAAGTAGAGGGAAATATTTTTCAGTGTCTTCTAAAAACTTGATTATTTTTAGAGCAAACTTTGCTCTTTTAGTAAAATCTTCCCTCCAAGAAGGATAAAATATTTCAAAATAGTTATTAAGAGGCTGAATGAATTCAACAACATAAAAAAAACCACAAGTTCCAAGAACTTTGGGAAATATGTTCACTTCTTCAAAATATTTCATTAGTAAATATTCACTTTGTTGGACTAAATACCAAATATTGCTCATAGCAATGTTCTGAATTGAAACTGGAAGGTGGGGAAAGTTTAACATATTTCTTGTCCATAACTTAGTTAAAAGATTCAATGATTCATTACTGGTGGGCTTCAACGTTATTCCAAGATTTGTTAGTATTGTATTGGAGATCATGGAATAAAATATGTCAATGTTTGGATGGACTTTATTTCCTTCACTATCTATGTAAAAAACTTGGTCAAAGTCATCGTAGTTTTGCTTACTGGATTTTACTACCACTTGATCGTTGAAATAAATAGCTTCAAAAACAACATCTTTTCCAACATGATTTGGAAGACAGTTATTTGGCTTGAGAGTATTTAATTCACAGAGATCTGCACACATGTTGCCAAGAGCTTCTCGATTTTGGTACTTATCACACTAAAATGAGAAGGAAAAAAACACATTTTAAACAAAGATTTTGGCATACAAACTCAAAATAAAATAAGCCATAAAATAAGTACCATTAATTTTTTCAAAATTGAAACTTTACAAATTTTATTTGAAAAAGTTGCTCAAAAACATTTTTAAAAAAAATGTGCTTGTTTTGGAGACAGTAAATATTATTTGAACAAATTTTTGTACTTATTATTGCCTTCAAACTATATTATCACAAAAAACCAAGGGTTCTAAGTGGGGATTATAAAGGGTTTCCGCTCATCATATAAATTGAGAAACACCAACCTAGAAAATGGATTTTTCCACTATAAGAGTAAAAAACTGGAAGACCATGGCTAAAAAAAGGCCTGAAAAAAGTTCTTGAGAAGGGCAGGGCCCATCCAGGGGGTCCATGCCACTGATGAAGAAGAGATCTTGTCACAAAATTATGTGTTACTTGTTCTAAAAGTAGATTTTGCACTTGTAAACTTAAAATGGGTGCATTTGTCTACATTCACTAAATCATCATCATTAAAAAAGGAGAGGGTGGGAATGAAAAGTCCTGTGGGAAATCAGAATTTTGCTGAAAATTAGTTCTGATTACGAGGACCTTTTTTGTGCAAAAGATAGAAGATTGAAGTCTTTTTTCAGGATTTTGATAGGATCGCGTCTTTTCCAAAATAGAAGAGGGTTATTTTACCAGTAACGTACGATCCGCCCAAGCAGTGGTTGGTCACTCCTTAAGAAATAAATTAATTTTTGTTTCTCATTTTTAGGATCATAAAAGACACAAAATGTTAATATTTGCTTTTTAAGTAGAATTCTGTTCTTCAAAATGAGATTGAGCCCTAGAAACTGCTCTGAGAAGCTCAAGTGGCTATTGGCGCCATGCAGAGATTTCTGCAAAGCAAACAGCAAACCAAGTGAACCCGTCGTCTGTCCCCAAGTATAGACAGGAGTGTTGCCATGACAACCCACGTAACTTTGCGGGAATTCAGATATTGTGGTGGAGTCTGGAATGCGACAGTTAACTAACATTATACTTTATTGTTTGTACCTCAAGTTTGTATCAAGCCTGTATATTTTATAAAAAATTTTAATGAGCTATAAATGTACGCTGCAAACCATGAGTTGGGGCTCGAATAACGGCAGGTCTACTGCATATGTACACATTTTAAAGCTTTTTCCCAACATTTTAATGAATTTTGAAGAATTTTCTATATTATCCTGAGACATATTTGTAGAAAAGTTGAAAAAAGTGCAAAAGGGTGACACTGAAAAGAAAGGTAACCGATTTCGCAGCCTGAGTTTATACACATTACTTATTTTTATCATAAATCATTTCATAATTTTAAGTGCCATGCTAGTTCAGAACATTGATGATTTAAAAAATATTTAGCTCATATTCACCGTTTCACATTTTACTAACAGTATTCATACACATAGATATATATATATATATATATATATATGGAGAGAGAGAGAGCTGTTATTTTATTAAGCCATACTTACAATAGTGAATACAGCGTTTTCGACATCGATGAACGAGCATTTCGAAAACGACACAAAATTTATATAAATAATAAGTACACATACTGTGGGAAGAAACAAACACAAAAAACATATCGTTTTCTTTCGGCAAACACATTTACGAATTATGCATAAAAATCGGAGAGCAAAACGATCGAAAATTCTACGAGTAAAAACTATAGACATGACTGAGTAAAAACATAACAATTTCACTCATAATTGTGGTAGTTTGAAGCAATGAGGCATGAACAATATTTATGCATGATTTTCATTTCTATTCATCTGTTGAAACTCTAGTGTAAACATTGAGCAACGTAAACAAAGTCCTACAGTTGCAGTTAATATGCAATTATGTGCAGCTTTTCTTCATGGGCTTGTTCGACTTAAGTGGCCGATTATCATGTTCCCAGCGGGCGTACAGTCCCTAGGCCAGTGGCTCTCAACCCTTTTCACGTCGCAACCCTCTTTTAACCAACTGAACAACCCGCGACCCCATATAACCAGCCCAGCTTTTGTTTTAGGAGGGGGGGGGGAGAATTCTTACTAGTGTGGGGAACAGTCAAATCAGGAAAATTTTATTTTTAAGCGGAGGAAGAGAATCAACAATATGAGCCGATAATCACATAACTTTCTCAAGGATCCTCCTCTGGAAATTTTTTAAAATTCTAGTCCTAAAATTGCAGTTCTGACGTTCTCTAATGTACTATGAGGAGAAAAGGCTCATAGAATTTTATGGACAATTCTTGCTCGAAATCATTTCTTCCAGATATTTCTCTAGTTCAAGAAATGAATCTTTAGATTGGGGTTGGGGAGGGGGGGATTAGGGCATTTTTAAAGCTTTCGAAAGTGATGAAGTTCCTTATAAAACGCAGTAGTAAACCATCTTTTCTGTTTTGGGGAGGGATGGGGCTAGGGAAACTCTCTTTATCGGGGGCTCTTTATCGGGAAATTTTTGAAATTGATGAAGTACAAACACTATTATAGTCTATCTTCGATAACATTAGAAAAAAGATTTGTTTTCAGTAACTCTCCTCCAAAAATTTCAAAATTGAACTTCAAAAATATTATTTTAGACAAGTTTCAATGATGTGGGAAATGGCAACCGTGGAGAACTCCTCCAGAATTTTTTCAAATTTAAGTCGAAAAATAAGCCATAGCAAGTTACTTCCGATGAAGGAGAGTAGTATTCAACAAGTCTTCTCTGGACTTTTCTTAAAATTCTTGTCCTAAAATCGCAACTTTTAATACTCTTTAAATATGCGGAAGGAGACAGCAGGCACGTCCCTGGATTTTTCTTTTTCGAAATTGAAATCTTAAAATCCCAATGGTTGGCTAGTTTTGAGGAAGTTAGGGGCGGGATTGGTTCAGAACTCTTCCCTGGAAAATCTCAAAATTAACTCATAAAAATGTTATTATAGGTCATTTTGATGAAGTCAGGGTAGGGTTTGGGGTGTATAAACTCTCTCCAAGAAATTATTCGAAATTGTTTAAAAACTAAATTTTAGACGAGTTTAATTTGTTAGGGTGAAGTGAAATTGGGGACTCTTTCGCTGAAATTTGAAGAGCTTGAAGTTCTTGAACCGAACTTATAGATAATTTTTGAAGATGGTGCGGGAGGGGCAACGGTTTTGGTCTGGGATTGGGATTAACCATAACGCAGCCCCGTAGCCTCTTGTTTACATTCGCCATTGCGCTCAGGTTTGATGCTACTCAAAACTGCTTTGAGAATGTCTTTTCTTGCTTTATGGTAGTTTAAAAATTTTTATAAAAATAAAACACCTTTTAAACCAAGGGATAATGGAGTGACCCCATAAGAATTGCTTTGCGGCCCCGTTTGGGGTCGCAACAGATAGGTTAAGAACCACTGTCCTAGGCGTTACGTGACATATGGAAATTGATGCTGCTTTAGAGCGGCCGGCAAAACATACGGGATTTATTGCAGGATTTGACAATAAGGGAATCGCATATACAGGGTGTCCACTCCAATCGTGGACCAATAGCTAATTTCTAAACCGTTAGAGATAAGCATATAGTTTATTTGGGAAAAAATCTCCAAATTATGAAAGGAATTTTGTGTCTATTCAATGTTTTTCAAAAAATCAAATTTTGAAAGAGTTACGAAATTTAAATTTTTATACAGCCCCCCAGTCCTATCAATCATATTTAGTAAAACATTCTTGACACTGTAACGTTTTAAACTAAAAAAAAATCACTCTTCTACGACAAAAATTGACCGAGTTATGACGTTTTGAAAAATCAAGATTTTGAAGGATTTCGCATACGGTCCCTTAAGCGATCTCTCGATGACGTCATGAAACAATGCAAAATCTTGATTTTTCAAACCGTCATAACTCGGTCAATTTTTGTCGTAGAAGAGTGATTTTTTTTTAGTTTAAAACGTTACAGTGTCAAGAATGTTTTACTAAATATGATTGATAGGACTGGGGGGCTGTATAAAAATTTAAATTTCGTAACTCTTTCAAAATTTGATTTTTTGAAAAACATTGAATAGACGCAAAATTCCTTTCATAATTTGGAGATTTTTTCCCAAATAAACTATATGCTTATCTCTAACGGTTTAGAAATTAGCTATTGGTCCACGATTGGAGTGGACACCCTGTATATTAAAGGAGAACGCAGTGTCCCCCCGAAAATGAACTTTGGGTGGTTCTTGATTGGCCAAATGAAACTCCAAATTCTGTCCAACGATAACACTCCGGCCTGCTGACAAACGTAGATGTGAAAAGGGGCATTCGGACATTAAAAATTGCAATACTCTCTCCAAATTTGCTCAAAATTGAAAATATTGGGAGTTTTTAGTGACCTCCCATACTTTTCAATGGGGCTCCCCTGCCGGGAGAAGTGATTTTAGAGGGTTTTTGACCTCTTTTTGGGTGGTGGCCAGACCCGTCATTTCGAATTTTTAAAAAGGGGGGGGGGCGGCAAAGGCGTATACGCAATGTGAATTTTGTACCAAAACATGGTAAAAACCAGGCCCACTTACATGTAAATACAATGCTTTCCCAAAGCTGGGGAGGGGGGGAATCGAACCCCCCGACCTTCCTAACTGACGGGTCTGGTGAGGGCTCTTATTTATGGGGGGGAGGGGTGGTTCTCCGTAGCATTTGAGGGAGGAGCCAGCCTATCACTCTTGGGGTTAGGGGGATAAACGCCCTATTGTATACTCATAAAATATCAACTGCAAGTACGAAATTCTTTTTAAGATAAAGGATACATCTTTATTTTGTGATCAAAAGGTTCTCAAAAAAAAAAAAAAAAAAAATCGTTTGTACTTGCTTTCTGCTCCGGTTTGTTTGATGAAAAGTATTAGTATTTCTCCTTTCTTACATTTATGTTTCATTTCTTGGTATCACAAAAGGTACAGTGCCATTTACTAACAGTAGAAAACTATACGCAATTATACAGACTGCCAGTTTATTTGTTAACATAAAGCAACAGCTTTACTATTAAGTCGTACGTTTGTTCTATACGCATTTTGATCCGAAGATTTATCTAAGAGGTGGGGATTTTCGGATGAAACCCCTTTTGAAACTCAGAAACTTTTATTTTTTGATCATAGAAAAGGACTAAAGGAATCAGAGCCCCTCCGATTTTTTTCTTTTCGTTTTTCAATCATTGAGTCGTAGTCATAGCAAATTGCATAAATTGTTTTTATAGCTTGACTCTGAAAAAGCTAACATACCGAATAACAACAGATTCCTATTTCTTTAACATACACAAAGAAAGTTTGACAATTTATAATTTATAACTACAGTGAACTCTCACTTATGCGCCGGCCCCAGGGACCAACAGAAAAAGGCGCATAAGTGAGAGAGACGCATAAGTGAACAAGCCAATTTATAGGTCGAAAATGCAACATAAGTTCTAATGAAAGAATGAATAAAAATGTTTCTACAGAAAACGGTCATATTTCTAAGGTTCAGCAACTGCTGTAACCTAACTGCAATGATAAGGAGAAAACAAAAATTGTAGCATACTTAATCACAAACTAGTCCTTTTAAAACGATCCATAATAGAAAATTGTCTCTCTCCGAACTCTAGTTCATGTGGAAAAAATGCCTTCCGTTAGCAATAAAAGCGAAAGGTTAAAGAGGAAAGTGAAGAAACATGCTCATTTTTTAAAAAAATAAATTAAATTGTTTACATTTTTTGAAAAATCCGGCGCATAAGTGAAATATTTCTCTTTAGAGCGACGCATAAATGAATGAAATTATCGTTATTTTACCATGGAATGTACCGGGACCACTGAAAATCGTCGTATAGTTGAAAACGGCGCATAAATGAGGCGGTGTATAAGTGAGAGTTCACTGTATAGTATCTGAAAAAACTGCACTAAAAACGTGTAGGACTTTTTACTGGGGACGATTTGAATCGGAATTCAGCAAGCTGGTAATGAGGAAACTTCCAAACAAGTTTTAATTAAAATTTTTTTTTTTTTATAAGATTGGTTAGGGTAAACGGGTCCCCTTTTCAGAACAGTTCGTTTTTAAAGCCTTATACAACAGCTTTAGGGCAAAACAGTTTAAACTTGTTGACTTATTTTATCTTGGACATAATGGTCCGTGCAATAATTGTAAAGGAAGTTAACTAAATAAATTTTAACTCACTCTTAAGACTTTTCTCCTTTTCGTGTGTGTGTGTGTGTGTGACGAACTTATTTATTTTTAGCGAAATTTTTACGTTTCAATGGAACTTTTGACACAACTGTAGTGCCAAGATTTTTGAAAACTCTCAACGAACACAGCAATATTGCCCATGAAATTTAATATAATTCAAAGATTTAACCGTAATTTCAATGTAAAATTGGTCGCCACAACGTACAAACAAACGAACACCATCATCTTTATATATATAGATGACGGTGTTTGTTTGTTTGTTCGTTTGTACGTTTGTAACCGCTGGCCAGAAGCCCCCACAGCATCCACAGACCTGAAACTTGGCCCAAAAATTCGAACGTATCCCAGTAAAATGCACCTCGAACGCCAAATTTTAAATTTCGAATTAGTTATTTTTAAATTATTTAATTAGTCTCATACCCCAAAACCTTATATATCGTTGGAAAGGGTTTTTTTTTCTGAAAAAGAAAAGTTTTAGCACGTTTCTGTCCATTAATTAGGACAGGAGATATTACTTAATCAAATTTAGTCAATTTTCAAGGCTTAACTATGTACGCAATACTGAAACACTAGGTATTTTCCTAATCAGCTGCTCTTTTGTCCCTGAAGTTACTTTGTGGTTTAAATTAGCGTATAGATTTAAGCCTTGAAAATTTATTCAATTTAATTAATTAATATGTCCTGTTACTTACTTAACTTTCTGTCTTTTATATTTATTTGGCGAATTGATTTAAACTTTAACATGACTTTAAGTGGAATTTAAAAGGTAGTGGAGCGCATTTGAACTAAAGGATACAATAATTTTTCTTCAGAGGCGGTTAGAGTAAATTTAAATTTATTCAGTTGACTTCCTCAAAATTCGGTGTTACCGAAAACGTCAAAATGGAACTATTATTGTTAAAAAAATAGTGATGGCTATTCAGTTACTCTTCGTATTTGGCATCGTAAGTTTGGCCACAATCGGGAAATTGACCAAACCTCCCAGCCACTGAGCTTTGGAGGTCACTGTTAGATTGTAATCACTTCAAAGATATGGTACGAAAGACATTATATTTCTTTCCTTTTAACGTTCACATTAAAATCATGGAAGAATGATTGTGGCTGAGCTACCTTTGTTAATAAATTTAGATTTGGCGACCAATTTTACATTGAAATTACGGTTAAATCGGTGAATTATATTAAATTTCAAGGGCAATATTGCTGTGTTCGTTGAGAGTTTTCGAAAATCTTGGCACTACAGTTGTGTCAAAAGGTCCATTGAAACGTAAAAATTTCGCTAAAAATAAATAAGTTCATCACACACACACACACACACACACACACACTTTCGCGCGCGCGCGAAAAGAAGAAAAGTCTTTAGAGTGAGTTAAACTTTAGTTAGTTAACTTCCTTTACATTTATTGCACGGGCATCGCCGTGCGGGTACTGCTAGTTATTAATAAACACAAGTACAGCATTATTTCCTAAAAAAAAATGCTTTAAATATTTTTAACTGTCGTATTCTTTAAAAAAGGACGCGGGGAACCCCCCTTTTATTTATATTTAAAGTGAGCATTTCTAAAAAAGGGGTTTGCGGGTCCTGCCTGATATAGTATGTAAAATTTTAGTAGGTAATTTTTTTTTTATGAATGTATCCTTTAACGAGATGCCTACTTACATTTAAATGTGTATAACACTGAAAATTATAAAGCGGAATACACACACAATAATAATGTCTGTGAAATTCATTAAAAGCCGTTAGGCAAATTTTTACACATAAATTAGTGTTGAATAAACAAAAAAAGTCTATTAAGATCAGTTTTGGTAAAATAAGAAAAAAAAAAAAAAATACGTTGAAAAAAATAGAAACACCTAATAGCAGCATATGTTGAAGTTTACTGAGGGAGAAACATCATTTCATCCTCAGTTATGATTCTTACATCACTTGTATCAAACCAATAAAAAGTGTAGCTATTTCTATTCTTTCTATCAAATTTAGCAGTAATTTTTTCACGTGTATCATATTCTAAAATCAGAACTTTATAATTCTTTATATGGTTTTCTTTGATGCAAGTTTCCCTAAATACAAAGTTACCAGTTTTTGCAGTTTTTGTTGCTGAACCATCAATTTCTTCTAGGTCTGCATCATTATCTTTCATTTCATCTTAGAAATTGCATCACCAGAACTGCTTTCTTTTTGAAATCATCATTATTATGAGGGGATCCACTTACCCCATAGTCAGGGGATCCACTTACCGTAATAGAGAAAAACTACGGGATAAGTGGGACCCCTCCCCTTAAACACTTATTAATAATACTTTGAGTAAAAATTCCTATTGCGATGTATACTTCAAGTTAAACTCTGCAAGAAAACTTAATGAACATAGAAAAAATAATAAAAACTAATCTTAAAGCACTTTTTTGAATAATGTTGCTTTAACTCGCAAATTTTTTTTTTTTTTTTTTGAAAATTTTTTTGACATAAATTATACGATCTAAAAAAATTTCCACGAAACCCAAATGTATGCAACTTACTTTTTAGTTTCTTCCTTGAATTAAGTTTATCCAAAGACTTGAATGAAATGTAACGTTAAGGAGTGTGGGAAATTTTGCAACCCCTTTATAGGAAACGTAGGGTAAAAGCACTAGTAGTCGGCCATTTAAGAGATCTTTTGTTAATCTTGGCTAACCAAGAACTTTCAGCTATCAATACAGCAACAAAAACAAGGTAAAACTTTAGAATGAACCTTTCTGATAGTGAATCACCTACTTGTTTCAGAAATAATAATAAAAAAAAAATGTTAAAATCCAAGCTGTTGTCAACACTAATAAATGCTCCAGTAGTCTGCCACAGAATCATCTTAGCTGAAAAATAAGCAGAATCGCAATCATGGATGACGGGCACACCATTCAAAATGAAATGACTCATTACTAATTCAAAAAAAGTACCCAAAACTTAATTGCCACTGGTTGATGATTGAGGATAGGTACAAGTACATGAATGTGTGAATGCGTCATATCTGATTTTGAATTAAAAATGTACTATTTATGAGGAGTTATATGTCATTGTGGCCGACTACTGGAGACTAGCCGACTACTAGAGCACTTACCCTATGGGCAATTCCACGGTAACTTACGTTACATTTCGACCAACTCTTATGCATTTAGTACCTCAGTACCAGGCTTGGAGTCAATTACTAGAAAACGTAATCGATTACGATTATGATTACGAGAGTGAAAAATTGGAGATTACAATTACGATTACGATTACAGCCCTCTGCCAAATCGCTATTACGATTACAGCAACGATTAGATTACGTAAAAAAACGTAATCGATTACGATTACTATCTGCCGATTACGATTTCGATTACAGATTTATGAGAAATATACATATACAGAGGAGGATCCAGAAGTTTTGAAATGGGGAGGTGTCAAGTTTTGGTTCGCTAGTTTTATACCTTATCAGTTAAGTGGAAGGAAACCGAAACATATAAAATTTAAACCTTCTTAAAAATATTACACAATATTGCACAGCGAGTAATATTTTTATAAAATTTTGTAATATTTCATAATATTTTTTTTCCATCTATTTATGCTGGTAAAAAATTATTATCAAGAAAAATATAAATTTGCAATTTATGAATAGTCTTAATGTAATCAGTATTAGAATAATAAAATTCTCAAATATAATATTCCTATAAAATTTAATATTTTTCATACCTAATGCATGGATAAAATTTTTGTTTCAATGAGAGCAAGATTGCAAAGGCTTGTGCAAATCATAAAATGTGTTTCTCATCGCAGGGGGTATTAAATATGTATAATGTATATAACATATGCTCATTCGCGACAACAGTGTCATAGCTAAGAATTATGATTTTTGATCCACTAATAATAAAAGATG